>CAMOHE010043545.1:0-17270 GCA_946598075.1 Artocarpus hirsutus | reverse complement strand
ATATTTAATTTAACATTGTTTTGAAAATAGTTTTATTTAAATTAAGAAGTGTCTTTAAAGTAATAGTTGCTAAATAATTATCTTTATGTTTAAAAAGAAAAGTTCAAGGGAATTATTATGGTTATGTTAAAACGTAATTATTATTATTACGTTATTATCATGTTTGAGAAATCATGTATTATGTTAGATTTATGCAATTAAGTGTTGAGAAACAATTATTATATCTTTTAAAGTTACACGTTGAGAATTCTTTATCTTCAAGAATTCATTTGTTATTAAGTTTTAGAAAAACAGTTATTAATCCTTCTAAGGTTTTATGCCAAGGATTCGATAGCAAGAATCCATTCTAACAAAAAAAAAAATTATTCTGAAATTTTTGTACTTTATTAATAAGTATGTTAAAGTTTAAGATCACGTTAAGTTAAGTGACGGCCACGTAGGGAGGGTCGTCACACCTTACTCTACACTATTCATGAAAGATAGACATAACATGCTTTAATGATGGAACAATCTCCTTCCATTTTTCTTAAGTATGGCGCCAACATTATGCCTCCTTCAAGCATGATTTTTTTTGCACTCTTAATGCTTACTTAGAAGCTTGAAAATTAAGTTAGAAAATTTAAGCCTAATTAGGCGTTTTGTCTATATAAGCAGTTGTCATCACCAATAGGCCATTTTTGCCTTCTTTCTCTCCATTTTCTCAGGGAAGAAATGGAGAGAAAGAAATTGTTGGTTTATGAATATATGCCCAGCAAAAGCCTTGACTCTTTCATTTTTGGTTAGAATCCAAATCCACCCATAAATGGATAACTAATTTCTACTCCGTTGTTGCTTGATTAACTTGAAAACACATTTACCGATCAAAATCAAGGAAAGTTACTAGAATGGTCAAAATGCTTCCAAATCATAATTGGAATCACTCGGGGACTTTTATATATTCACCAGGATTTTAGATTAAGAATAATACATAAAGATCTCAAAACAAGCAATGTTTTACTTGACAATGAGATGAATCCTAAAATTTTAGACTTCGGCTAGGCAAGAACTTTTGGAGGAGATTAGACAAAAGAATTGACGGGCAGAGAAATTGGAATATAGTGAGCATTAATCATCCCCCTTTTTCTTTTTTAAAATGTTACTCATAAATTACATTGTTTTGTTTTGGTCATTCTATGTAGCGGTTACATGGCACCAGAATATAAAATCTATGGCTTGTTCTCAATAAAATCAGATGCATTTAGCTTTGGCATATTAGTGTTGGAAATTGTCAGTGGAAAGAAAAGCAGAGCCTTTCACCGCGAAAATCATGGTCTTACGCTCATTGGACATGTGAGTTGTCAAACTGCTTCATTAACTATCATCATCTCGAACTACTTATCCAAAATGCTAATAATGATACGTTTGGATTTTTACATTTTATAGGCATGTACGTTTGACAAAGAAGGCAGTTCACTTCGATTGCTTGATAACAACTTAATGGAATCGGATTGCAATCTGAAGCAAGTGTTACGTTGCATTCATATTGGTCTCTTATGCGTGCAACAAAGTCCGGTGGTTCGGCCCGACATGTCCGCTGTGGTAGTGATGTTGGGAAGTGAGACTGAGCTGCCTCAACCTAAACCACCCGGTTATTTCACAGAGATGGATTTAGCGAAAGGAAACAATTCGTCTACGAAGCCTGAATCGTACACAAATGATATGAGCATTTCATTGCTTGAGGCTCGATAGGGCTAGGTTGATCGGCTATATTGATAGAATCCAACTCAAAAGTTTTCTTAAAAGACATGAACAAATTATTTTATGTAAAGATCAATGAAATTCCACAATTCTACGATTAGAGTAAATTTATATAATGTTGAGAAAATCCTAAAATTAAATAATGTGAGTTACATATCTAAATCAAGGATATTTTTCTTGAAAAATATCATATGTAATTTTGTGATTGAAAGATTTATAGAATTAATATAAACATTCCAAAATTCTATAGAAAATATTAAAGTTAAATTTACTAACTTTTGTAATCAAATAATTCGGTTGATAATTTCCATCATGATTTAAGGCGGAAGAAATTTCAATCCATAAGTGACTTGAAAATTTAAATTATAATGCAAAATAAATCCTTAATTTCCTATTAGTTAAAAATTGGAGATATGCAAGTAGCATTTTGGTGAAAAATACTAACCGACTTCGGATAGTGACACTGTCAAGACTATGTCAGAACCGAGGTAGAATGTAGAAATAGTCAAATTTATGTGTATATAGTCTACGAATAATTTTAAGAACAAAAACAATTTAATTTTATATGCAAGTAAGAATTTATATTAGTATTGATTTATATCGAGATTAGCTTTAGACTGTGTTAAGCAGACCCGACAAAACCAAATTTCCTTGTTAGCTAGTTAGTCTTTTCAACCAGTAAAAAATTTATCTACTTTGAGAAACTTGGAGACAAAGTCTCCAAAAATCAACAAAGTTTCACAAAAATTGGATCTTGTCACCAAAAGAGACCTTACTCTACACTATTCATAAAAGATAGACATAATGTACTTTAATGATGGAAAAATCTCCTTCCATTCTTCTTAATTGTGGCGCCAACATTATGCCTCCTTCAAGCATGATTTTTTTTGTACTTTTAAAGCTTAATTAGAAGCTTGAAAACCAAGTTAGAAAATTTAAGCCTAATTATGTGTTTTGTCTATATAAAGAGATGTCATCACCAATAGGCCATTTTTGCCCTCTTTCTCTCCATTTCCTCAAGGAAGAAAAATCTTCCTTCCTTGTTCTCTCTAAAGCCTGTAGCCATATTTCTCTCTTTCTCTTAAACTTTTCTTCCCACCCACTAGAAGATCACTAGCTAAAACATCTTCTAGTTAAAACTAAGTTGAAAAGGAGACCTTGGTAGAACTCCTGAAGAATAGATCTTCAAGGTATAAATTTCAAACCTTTTCTCTTTTTAAGTTTAAAAAATGGTTTATGATTTTATTTTAGTGTTGTGGTATGCAATAGGTTTTATTTATGCTAATGCTATTGTTTTTGTGAGTTTCTAGTGATGTAGTTTTAATATTATGCATGTTGAGTATGAAAGGACTGAAAAAATTTAGAAATTAATAAGTATAATTAATTAAGGATTTTTCAATAACTATACTGTTAATTTATAAGTAAGTATAAGTTTAGAGTTTATAAGTTCAAAGTTTTTGTAAGAACTACACAAAAATGTAAAAAGTTAGTTCAAGATTAGAAACCTTATGTTACAATTGAAAAATTTACAAATTTGAATCATGACATAACCACGATTTATAATCATGAATTTTCTAATTTACACGGATTTAGAAAGTCTTAACAACTATAAGACTTTAGTGGTGAATAATGTTATAATTATACAATTTTATGTGCTTTATGTATGAAACATATGGCAAAATATGATGTAATGATAGTACACATTGATAATTAAAATAATTTTTCAGTGTGCTAAATTAAGTTTTTATGATTCAATAAATCATGTACAGGTCAAAGACATGACATCTATAAGAATCTCAATTGGGATGATTAAAATGAGATTTATTGATAAAAAGGAATTTCTAATTCATGACTCTTATACGGAATTCCTACATGATGACAGCTTGGCAATAGAAATTTAGATCAATAGTGATCATTAGCTCAACATCACAATTTAGAAAATGGTGAGCATAAAAGTCATGAATATGATAACAATCTCTATTTTAGCTGAGATCATAAAGTATGATAAGAATTCTAACAAGGTCACAACTATTTTTGGAAACTTGAAAATTCCAAAAATTACGCATAGTTTATTATTGTTACTATCATAATAATAATAACAACAATAGTCATAGTAATAAAAAAGAGAGGGCACCCATAGATTGAAGGTGGACTTCTAAACGGCTTTTTATGGTAAACATTTTAGGTTATACTTATAAAACACGAAATTTTGCTAAGTTTTGGATTTGATTTAAATTGATTTTTACATAGTCAATTTAAATTACAAAAATGTTTCCTTTCGACCACCACTCTTTTTGTTTTTTTTTTATTGGCTTTGAGAGCTACTTCCTTAAGTAATGTCCAGACGGTTACGTTCATCTTCTCTGCGTTCCACTCCTTCATCCTTGATACGCTGATTTTCTTCTGCCAGAATTGTCTCACGATCCTTATTGCTCATAAGCACAAGTGTCAGGACTGATTGAACCTTCCGCTTTTTTGACCCTGTCTGTTGGTATATGACCTCTGCTAAAAAGGATTCCATACAAAATAGAGGGTCCGGCAAAGCCGGGTCGGCTTTGATATCTTTGGAGCAGGCCAGGCTTTAACCCTTTTATTTTTAGAAAAAAAATTATAATATAGAGCCAAATTATTATTTTTATGAACCTAAAGCACAATATTCAAAATATCTTTAATGATGTAGTAATTATTTTAATGATATCATATATTATACTATATAATTAAATAGTAATAACTTTAATGATATCATTTTGAAACATTTATAAAATTTTTATAAAATTGAGTCATATTTTAATTCAATAAACATAATTGGGCTAGTTGTCTCATTAACCTTATCATTGTAAACTTCTCCAAATTTCACATGTACAGCCCAAGGAAATTGGGCTTGGCCTTTGCAAATAACCGGCCCAAACTTAGCAGATTTGGGTTGCCCAGATGGACCTCCCAAGGAGACCGGAGAAAAGATTCCTCCCTTAGGAATGACATTCTCCCCCGCCCCATCCTCGCACTCCTTCTCCCGAAATTTGCTTTGAACATTCTTTTTGGTAAGTTTGAGGTAACGATGTGGGCCCTTTGCTGGCAAAAGTATCAATAGGCAGCGAGGAGGTATGTTCCACTCTCTCCTTGTCCGTCACGCTTCCATCCTCCTCGGCACCATGACCACCCATCGAATCATACTTGTTCTTCTCCGATTGGCTCGCTCCAACATCCCAGACATTACTATACTTCCGACGACCATTTACCTACGTATTTCTGTGCTCTGGTTCATCAACTTCATCGCTGATAGAAAGCTTCCGTATTTTCCACCGATTCAATCTTATTGCTGCCGATTTAGCCATTGTAAAGCATGTCTCCCCTACTGTTTTGGCTTTTAACCATGGGCCAAACGCTTTGAAGATTTTCAACCACTGTTGCATCCTTAGAATAGGTCCCCAGTTCAACCAAGGATTCCACGCTTAAAGCAGAACCAAGCGAGATGTTCATATTTGAACTGAATCCAAGTCAGTAGGGAGGCAGACCGACGAAGGAAGAACCAGTTGCTAACGGAGACCCAATCTTCAAACCCATTGCGACTCTGCCATGCTTCGTTATAGGAAAGACTTCATCTTTCCTAATAGTAGATTCATCAGGTTCTCCAGCCTGTGCAGCTGCTCTCCGGACATTGGAGGCTGAAAGAAAACTAGTCGGTAAACCATGGACTTATAGCCATAATCTTGACATATCGAACTTAGCATTGAACCAACATCCATCCGATGGCCACTCCTTCAAGCTCAGTAAATTTCCATGAACTAGCCAAGGACGCTTTTGCATGACCCATTTACACAAGGACTCAGCTTCAAAATGGAAAGCAAAAATCCTTGGGCTAAGTTCTTCCATGTGTCATTTTGCCTTACCATCCCACAGATTGATGAGAATGGACACGAGTAGATTCCTTGACAATGGTCCCTAATATTGAAAACCTGGAGGCCCTCTACAGTAGACCTTCATCGAACTCCAACTCTAAAAAGCGGCTAGACTCATGTACCCCTTGTGGACTCAGGACGCCAGGCCCTTCGCCAGAACAACACTGTTCTTCAACCATAACTATGTCAGATAGGCTCAATATCAGAGCAAGGGCACAAAGCTCAGAAAAATAACACCTATTACCAGTTACAATAACACATCGGAAAAGGAGGAGTACTGACACTAGTGTGAGAGGACGATTCGAAGAGGAAAGAGGAAGATTTGCATGAATCAGACGTAAGAGCTATGGTACACAGTGTTTCTAGAGAGAAAGAAAGAGAGAACTCACAAAAGATTCTCTCTCCTGTATTGGAAGAGAAAGCTACCCCATTCTCGGTCTTCTTCCCAAAGATGTCCTATTATATATTTTAGTTTTCAATACTTAGGCATAAGAGAAAAAAATTTTAAAAAAATAAAAATAAATATCTTCAACTCTTGTTTATGTTTGAGTTTTTTAGGGGAAGCTAGAAAATGGGCAAGAAATTGCTGTAAAGAGGCTATCAATAAGTTGTGGGCAAGGAGTGAAACAACTAAAAGAAATAAAGTAAAACTAATTGCCAATTCAACATCGAAATCTTGTGAAGCTTCTTGGTTGTCGCATTCAAGGAGAAGAGAAATTGTTGGTCTATGAATATATGCCCAACTGAAGCCTTGACTCTTTTATTTTTGGTAAGAACCCAACCCGCTTGATTAACTTGGGACGACACCTTTACAGATCAAAACAAGAAAAGTACTAGAATGGTTAAATGCTTCCAAATCATAAGCGGAATTGCTCGAGGACTTCTATATATTCACGAAGATTCTAGATTAAGAGTAGTATATAGCGATCTTAAAGCAAGCAATGTTTTACTTAACAATGAGATGAATCCTAAAATTTTACACTTTAGCTTGACAAGAACTTTTGGAGGAAATCAGACAGAAGAAAAAACGAGCAGAGTAATTGGAACCTAGTGAGTATTTTCTTCCGTTCCTTTCTTCTTTTTTAAAAAATTACATATAATTAAACTACATTCATTTGTGTCTGTCTACGCAGTGCCTACATGGCACCAGAACATGCATCCTATGGCTTGATCTCAATAAAATCAGACGTCTTTAGCTTTGGTATCTTGGTTTTGGAAATTGTAAGTGGAAAGAAAAGCAGAGTATTTCACCACCAAAATCATGGCCTTACGGTCATTGGACATGTAAGTTGTCAAACTGTTTCATTAACTATCATCATCTCCAACTACTTATCCATATTACTAATAATGATCCTTTTTTATTTTGGCATGCTATAGGCATGGACGTTGCACAGAGAAGGCATTTCATTGCGATTGCTTGATAACAAGTTAAGGGATTTGGACTACAATCTAAAACAAGTGTTGTGTTACATTCATATAAGTCTTTTATGCATGAAACAAAGTCCGGTGGATCAGCCAGAGATGTCTTCTGTTGTTGTGATGTTGGGAAGTGAGAATGATCAGTTGCCTCAACCTAAACCACCCAGCTATTTCATAGAGATGGATTCAGCAAAAGGACACAATTCCTCTACTAAGCTTGAATCTTGTTCAACGAATGATTTGAGTATTTCACTGCTTGA
This sequence comes from Artocarpus hirsutus, assembly GCA_946598075.1. NCBI lineage: Eukaryota > Viridiplantae > Streptophyta > Magnoliopsida > Rosales > Moraceae > Artocarpus > Artocarpus hirsutus. The sequence continues at coordinate 9,955 of CAMOHE010043545.1, read as the reverse complement.
GGCTCGATAAGGATAGATTCATGTCTATTTATAGCAAACTTTCTTCAAGAATTCAATCCAAAACTAAACTAATGTCAATTTCTAACAAGATCTAGGAGGTTTATCTTTTGCAGAGCGAGGATATTATGTACATTTTGCTTAAACAAGCGGTGTGAGATAGTTTATTGGATAGGATATATGTGAGGGGCGACTAGCTCTTTGTTTAACTCCTAGATTGCCTTGTTGCTCATAACCAAACGAAAAAAGGGGAGTTAATTTAATGTATTGTTATTCAAAAAGTAATTCTAACAAATCAAAAATGTTCTTTTATTATTGCATTCTCCTCTCCCCCTTTGCGTCATTCTTCTCTTTCTTTGGGTTTTGTTACGCCTCTCCTGAAGGTGTGTTTTTAGGGCCAGAGTCTAGCGCCCCCACTGGCTGGCCGCTAGACTTCAGGCCCCTTGGGAGGGTACTTGAGAGACAAGACAGGAGTTGCTCCAGGGGGTTGTGGTTTTTAAAGTTGTGTGGCTTGGGGGGTGCATTCCGGTGAGTGTTTGGCTGCCATATTTAGCAATATTCATTCATTGATTGGTGACTTCGTGCCCATGTGTCCTCGGTGTTGGAGTTAATGGAAAGGGTCAGAGCGATGGCCTCTCTCTTTGCTTGATGGCGCATCAGTGCCTGGGTTTCTATGCTTTTTGTGAACTTCAGCCTTTGCGGGGCGGCTGGTCTGTGGTGGCGTTCTCCCTTTTGAATGGAGGTGGGTGGCAGCAGGTAGTTTTCACTCTCAGCTCTTTTATGGCACTCTCCCTTTTTGTTTTAGTTTTTGTGCTTGTCAAACAAAGACATTGATGTTTCTGCCATTTAGTTTTTGTTGTTTTGTTAGTTTTCAATTGTAATTGTAATGACCGAAAAAATCTAGAAATTAATAAGTATGATTAATTAAGGATTTTTTCATAATTATTCAGCTAAGTACATGAGAAAGTACAAGATTAAAATTTATCTACATGTAAATTTAAAGATTTTAATAGCTATAAGACCCTAGAAATAAATAATGTTGTAAATGCACAAATTTATGTGCTTCATTAATAGAACATATAATAGGTAATGTTATGATAGTACATTCGAATAATTGTTTAATATGCCAAATTAAAAGTTTATGATTCAATAATTTCATGCATGAGTCAAAGAGGTGATGTTATTTGGCAAAAAAGTAAAATTTTCAACTTACTATGATTATGTGAAAAATTCCTATATGATAGTAGTTCAGTAAAAGAAACCTAGATCAATAGTGATCATGAGCTTCATACCATAATTCGAAAAATGGTGAGCACCAAGTTTAAGTATGCAAGGTTTATGACAATTTTACTATGATTGATCTCGAAATTTAAGAAGATCATAAAGTAAGATAAGAATTTTAAGAAAATTATAAGGATCATTAAAAGTTTAAGAATTCCAATGTTTTATATATGTATAGTTAGTTATTATACACATTAATAATTATGTAAGGTTTATTATTGTTGTTGTAATAATAATTACAATAATAGTAATAGCAGTTGTCATAATAATAGTGAAGAAAAAGAAGACCGTTGATGGAGTCTACAGACGTTAATCTATATGTAAGAAGTGGATCCATAAATGACTCCTTATGAGGAACAGTTCGGATTATGCCGTAAAGCTTGAAATAGTGCTAAGTTTATAATTTGAATTAAATTGACTTACAGATAGTCAATTTAATTTATAAAACTATTTTAAATTAAGACTATTATTTTTATGACAAAATTTGAAGCTTAAAATATGAAACTTTTTAATGAAAAATATATGTTTTAAATTATAATTTTTTAAAGTAAAAAAATATATATATTTATATTGAGCAAAATTTTAAATACATAATATCTTTCTTAGAAGTCATATACATATATATATACACATAAATATGTATACAGTTGTGAAAATAGCTAATCACTGGTTTGAAGGCAAATGAATCAAAGTTTACTATTTTAAAATAAGATCAAGAAATCAAATTTTAAATTTTAACCAAAGTTCTTAAATACAAATTATTATTAGCAAATATATATATATATATATTTCGTGAAATAAATGAATCAACAATTTTAAAGACAATACTGTCAAAGTCTATCCTATTAGAACAAATTCAAGAAATCCATATAGTATGGATATATTTTATGAAAATGATTGTTATGATAGTATGGAGATGTTTATACGACAATGATACAACAAAAAAAAAATTAGAATTTATGTAAGTATTTTTAAAGAATGAGAATATTATAATTTTAAAAAGTACAGTTTTGTTTATGAGAATTTCAAGCTTACGAATCAAATTTGCTCTCCCCGACACAACACAGTTTAGATTGTGTACATCACAAGGTTGTCTATAAATATGTGGAGAAGGAAATGAAAAAAAAAAAAAAAAAATCTAACCAATCAAATTAGCTCCCCCTTTTCCTTCTACTTTCTCTCCCTACACTTTTTCTCTGCTCAAACTTAGTCCAAGATCCGGCCTCCGTTTTTTACACCTCCTACACCAATGGAAAGCTCTCAATGAGCTAAGTCCAATGGTGTGTCGTGCCTCCCACAATGCCGATGGAGGAAGCCACATGCCCAGGTCAAAGTGGCGAAGAAACTCAAACTTTTCAGCGAGAAATCTTCGTTGTCCGACCTCCAATTGACGTGATTCTTGTTCCTACACGACCACCATGACTAGAGGAACATGATCCAAGCTTGGTTGCATCTCAATAGTTGTCGAAATGCTCCGCCCATCTACCCCTCATCGCTGCCACCGTGCCATGGTTGACCCTGCCATCTTAGGTGGAGTTGAGGCACACTATCGGTGCCACTAGCCTCAAACCACCACAGGAATCTTTCCCCCTAATCAATTGTAGCAAGCCATAGCTGCACGAAAGAGATCGAAGAGCACCGTCGTCAACCGTCTCGTGGGAGATGGATCTCACCGTTCCTAGCCAAATTGTGCCAAATTAATGGCACCAAGTCATTCAGAGGGTGTAGAGGAAGAAAACATGTGCCTCAATTGTTTGAAATTGCTGCCGTTCACTGGAGAACTATGATCGTCACCGTGCACCACCGTATGAAGCTTCAATCTTGCCTAATTCGATGATGTAGCCTTCAATTGATGAGGGCAAAACACTCAAAGGAGGATGAGTAGCAAAAGCCCTTAGCCAATTCCGGGCCATAACCGCCAGAGCACCATCTCCCAAGCCTCCATTTTGGGCTGAGATTATGGTGCCTGATCTGCTATGTTAGAGGCCAATTAGGTGAAATTGACACCGCCATTAGACTTAGAAGGGTCAATTTAGGTAGGGTAGGTCTAGGCTCGGCTGCCAACGGAGTCAGATCAATGCCGGTCAACGCTGGTCAATGGTGACCTTAGACTTTCATCATCTGGACCTCTAATTGATGAGCTAAGACTACCTCCCGACTCATTTCAATGCTTCGAATATGATGGTGCCCTCCGTTCTAGCTAATTTCACTCTGGTGAAAATCATCCGGTATCGACTGCACACAGATTGAGGTGACTTAGACGGCAACAACGAAGTTCAAAATGATGCTTCCAGCCATTATAAATCTCCATGGAGCATTCCTAGCCATCCATGATCACTTGAAGAGCACTGTTGAGGATGCTTCATAGACTATAGATACAACGAAATATAACTGGACCCACTTACCTTGAGTCTAGATAAGTAGGGATCTCGCCTATAGTATGGATAGTTTTAAAATAAATTGTTTTAAATGTTTTTATAAAAATTTATGAAAATTCATGATTAGTGATTTGTTACACTGTTTTATGTTATGATTTATTATGTTACGTTATGCTATGCCATGACATGATATGTTGTGATGATGTTATGATTAATGTGATGTATGAAATATTTAAATCATATGGTTTAGTCACTCTCGAGTTAAGTATGTTTACGATATACGATTTATGATTTACGTAATTGTGATGCTATGTAGTGATATGTCACACTGCATACACATAATAAGACAAGTGAAACTTATAAGACAAGTTAAGGGTGTCGTACCAATCTCTCGACTCACGGGGAGACTTAAATACAAGTTATGATCTTGGTGTCGTTGGGGACCTCGCGAACCATAACTTCCTAAGAATTGCACGCATTGGTACGATCACTCGGGCTCAAAGTAATAAGATAAGTTATAGCTCAAATAATCAAGTATAAAACAAGTTGATAAGCAAACATAAAATGTTCATGCATATTTTTATTAAATTGATTTTTAATTATATTTTGCAAGACTAATTTCCTACTTGCCGAGCAAAAGCTCATTTAAGTATGTTCATGCTGTAGGTAAGAAAACCTATCAGCGGCACTTGATGGACAGTGGTGAGCGACAGACAAATAGTTAAGATAGGAATGGATACCGCACACGTAATATAATAATTTCGCATTATTATTTTACGAATTTATGCATGTTTTATCTTACGAAATTACGTATGTTCATACTTTATGAAAATTATGTGCATATGAATAAGTAAAAAAATTTTGTAATCATGTTTTAAAAACCGAGATTATGATTATGCAACCGTGGTTTAGAGGAATTTAAGGTTTAAAAAATGTTACAATAGACAATGCAACAAATGTGTGAAATTTTCAAGTAAAAAAAAATTATATGATTATTTATAATTACAAAAATGCTTATATGAGTTTTACACTAAATAAGAAATGATTTTTATGAATAAGTTTTATAAATTTATTTTTATGAAAGTTTAAATGAATATGCTTCGAAATTATTATTATGTCAATTTGAAGAGAACGAATTCTAAGTAATCATTATTATTATAAGTTTTGAAAGAGTTACACTTTTAAGAAATCAATATGTTATTTTTAAGATATTAAATTATAGTAATATATATATATATATATATATAATTTCTTTAAGGGAGTTTTAAAGCGCATTTAATATGCTTTATTCCATCATTTAATTTAGAATTGTTTTGAATTAGTTATATTTAAATTAAGGAATGTTTTAAGAAAAGTAATTCTTAAATAATCATCTTTATGTTTAAAAGAAAAGTTTTAAAGGATTTTCATTATTTTATGTTTTAAGATATTAATGTTATGCAGTATGCAAAAGTTAAGTTTTTGCAAATGATGATTATGTTAAAATGTGATTATTATCATCATGTTATTATCACGTTTTCAAAAATTAATGTTATTATGTTAGGTTCACGAAATTAAGTTTTGAGAAATAATTATTACATCTTTTAAGGTTATATATTGAGAATTCTTTATTATCAAGAATTCATTTATTATTAAGTTTTGGGAAACAATTATTATTTTCTTTAAGGTTTCATGTCAAGGATTCTACAATGAGAATCCATTTAAAGGAAAAAAAAATTATTCTGAAATTTCTCTACTTTATTCATAAGTATGTTTAAGTTCATGGTCATGTTTAAGTTAAGTAATGGCCACGTAAGGTGGGTCGTTGTAGTAATAACAAAAGTGGTCTCCCTATCTTTCAGTGTAGTCTTTATGTTTATTCCACAACTCATTATTCTTTGTTGTGTTGTAGTAGGCCTTGATGCTTTTAGTCTCTTGATCGATCAAAGTTATCCATCATTTATGGTGGTGTGCTTGAAAGAGGGTTCTATATACTTGATTAGTTGTATGCGTTTATGCCTTCCTTTTGCTAAAACTTGGTACATTATTTTACCCCCTTGAGTGTTTCGATTTGAGGTTGAGTCATTAAATACGTCGTAGTCTTTTGTATTCAAATTATTGATTATGCTTTTGTAATTTGGAATGCAATTATATTTTCAAGAAATAAAAAATGTAGTTATTATTACTTGTATTCTCAAACTTTTGGCTCCAAGATACACGTCACTCGGATAAGATTTTTTTTTCTTTTTTTTTATGTATTTTCTTGTTCGATTATATTAATATATATATACACACACACACATACATACATATATGTGTATGTATATGAGCAGAATTATTGTTTTACAATTTTTTTCAACAATTGTAAAAAATTTTGGTGAACAACTCCTCATCATAAGAGAGGTTTATAACACAATTTGCAAAGCAAAAGCCATGTGTAGTATTTGTTGTGAAAAATTGCACAACACAAGTGCACGTTATCATTTTAACAAATAATAAAGTAGTGAGTATAGAGTATTGTTTTTACAAGGATTATGTTAATCTAATTAAGTATCGAAATTGGTTAACTTTGATAGGGTGTTTGGCATGGTGGTGGAAATTATTGGTTAGAACTGTTTTTACTATAGCATGTGAGAGCTTTATGCTGTAGCAATTTTTTACTTTTTACTGTAGCATATGACAGCTTTATACTGTTCATAATTGAAATAATGGTCCAGACTGCCCTATGCTAAACACGCTATAAGATCAGTTGAATGACCAAAAATTAAATAGAAAAATACTAAAACTAAATATAAACAAAAACAACACAAATAAATAAAAATTAGGACATCTGATTTCATCAATACTAATCTAATTTAATTCATTATTCTTACTAGCATCGCCTATTGTAATATATGAAGGGCAAGTAACCCTAATCTATTCAACGTTCTTCATTAAGTTACACTAAAAATACCCCAATATAGTAACCCATTATATCTCTATATGAATTTAAATTTATTAGAATTTATTAAGATTTATGGTTCTTTAAAAGCTTACGTAATTCAAGTTGTTTGCGTCTATGTCCCATGAAACATACGATGTCTATCACAAGAAGCTATTCTTATAAATTTCCTATCGGTCTCATTGTAGGTGTCCTGATCAATTAATTGGTAATTAGGTAATTAAAAACATTAAAAACAATTATAAACACTGACATAAAGCAATAAACTCTTAAAGCAAAAAAAAAAAAAAAAAAAAAAAAGAGATTAAATTAAATTAGAATTAGTGATTTCATAGTTCTAAAAAACACAAATTAAAGGTTCAACATCTTAACTAACAAAAATAAAAAGATAAAAAAATTAGAAAGAAAAGCCCATCCAAAGGTATTATAGGTCTCTAAGCTTGACTTTTCAATTTTTAATCTATCTTCAAAATATCTTCTCCCGTGAACAAAATTACTAAACCTAAACCTAAAATAAAAATAAAAACCTAAAAATTATTTTTCTCGTCTTTTTTTTTTTTCTCCTCTCGGCTCCGCGTCTTCAGAGCAGACTTCGGGCTGTTCGTCCAAAAAGCAAGCCCCCTTAAATCCTTACATGGTTTTGGCAATTTCCACCGACTTTTCACACCAGCACAAGACTTAATTGAGCAAATTTAAAGTCTGTGCAACCTACACGTGTCGTGAGACGATTAGTGTTCCAACAACAAGGTGACGTGGCAAGATTTTACTGGAAGAGAAGTGGGGCTGCACGGGAACAATCTGCGTCGCAACACTAGAACGGGAGCTGGCTGATGCTTCTGTCACGCGGGGCCCACTAAACTAGATGCACCTTTCACCTTGAGCGTAGCTCACGCACGTATCTAACCTGGTGAAGTCGCGATCTGATGGTTCTGAAGGAGAGAATGAGGAATCTTCCACTGGCGCGTGTGCTTGCCAATTTGAAGTCAATTTAATTGGACTTTTCATTCTTTTTTTACTCTAAATCAATTCCAAATTGCCATTATGCCCATTTTTCATTATCTTACCTACACAATAAGGAAAAAAATGAATAATTGGACAAGAAACTAAAATAAAAATAAAATTCAACTAAACTAAGATAAAAACAATTAAAAACCAACTAAAAGATCCAAAAACTCACAAAATATTAAGTTAAAAATATGTAATTTACTAGCATTAAATTAACTTATCAGTGTTCCTAAGGCAAAGGTAATGATAGAACACAGGGGACTGCTGCAATAGATTTGATATTCATCACAAATTTCAAGACACAACAAAAAGTTTTTGTAACCCGATTTTGAGTCACAACTTGTACGAATAGTGCTACTGATTTTTAATTATTCTCAATAAAAATTATTTATGTTTAGTCACAAACCGAAGTATGCATTTAAACGTGATCTCCCTATATTGAGCTGATCATCTCAGCTCTATTTGTGTTTACCATTGATTTCCTCATGTATATTGTTTTGAAAAATACATATAAATGTGGATGAGTTTTTAATGGTTATGTTTTCAATAATAACCTTTCAAATAAATGTATTTTTTTTGTCAAAACTATCTGTTTAATAACAACCACCGGATTTATATCAAACGATTAACAATAACATTACTCATTGCAAAAGTAACCATTAAAAACCAGCATGTATAAATCACATACTATTTCTCATTTTCAATCTGTGCAAAGGAGGCTAATTCATCTCAAGCTGCCTTTCTAGACTTTGTGGACATATAAACTGTTTTATTTTATTTTATTTTTGATACTTAGGTGGACGTAGTGATTAAATCGCAAGAACAAAGTCGTTAATTTTGATAGAGACATTACATATTATCATTCCATAATCCTCAAGAACTTGTCGTCGTCTAGTTTTGTGATTAAAAGAACTAGTATTTTTATAACTCTTGCTCCCCTCTTAAGTTGGTTATTAGATGATAGAGAGTAGACCAGAAAGTAAAATATAATGCAGCAAAATATTTACGATATTATTAACATAGGGACTAATAATTTAAGCATTTTATCAAGAGTTATTGTCATTGTAAGCTCCTTAACTATATATATGAGCATTGTGTTAGTTTGGTGTCTGTTTTTTCTTTTTTTTCATAGCAATTGACTCCCTAAACCCTATAAGCCGTTTGAAGAATCAGTTAGAACATACATTTTAAGTTTAAAAATTGTAGCATGTGAGATCTTTAAACAATAGCTACATTGTGCTTTTTACTATAAATGCTAAGAGTTTTACGCTTTTTATAGCTAAAATGGATAAGTTGGTACGGATGATCCAAACAAAATGTTAGTTTTTTAGATAGTAAATTTAGACCCTTATCTTAAAATTTAATAGAGATAATTGCATTCTTATTCTGTAGTAACTAAAACTTTCAGTTACTATGAAATTTAGAGGTAATTATCTCCTTTAAATTTCAGAATTCTTTCCATAATTTTAGTGTCAAAGACTAAAACTGTGGAAAAAAAAAAATGAAAGTTTGGAAGTAGTCTATCAAAAAAAAAAAAAAAAAAGAGGGAATCAAAGTGACACAATGGTGGAGGACTAACCCTTTTTATTATATAATAATAGAAGAGGCCGGCCATTAATATGGGAGCCAAAAAGTGACACAATGGTCGAGGACTATTTCAATATTCTGATCTATACTTTGGCCAAAGGGAGGTGGAATTCAGTTAAAATAAATTATTTTGTTTGAACTAAAGACATAGGAAACTTGCATTATTATATATAAAACGAGAAATTCCAGCATTAATATTGTTTAGAATGAATAAAGCAAGAGCGATGCTAGGACATAACCATGTTAAAGCATTTGGAATATTTGTCATGGTATCACTCCAAAAAAACACTTTTCAAACCGTTCAAAACTGGCGGCGAATCCACTGAAAATGAAAGTCAACCTATTTTATGATAGTTTTATCGTTTTCAGGGTAAAGATTGATATTTTCTTTGCTCATTTCTTATATTGTGTGTATTTCTTATATTGTGTGTGACCACACTAAACTCTCCTTATTAATTTTGTGCGTAAACGCATGAGTAGGCAGGGAAATTAGGTAATCCCTTCTCATTTTTCTTTCCTTGCATGTGAAGTAAACGTCCTCTACATCCTCAAAAAAAAAAAAAAAAAAACAAAACAAAACAAAACAAAAAAAAACAAAAAAACAAAAAAAAAAACAAAAAGAAGAAGAGAGGTCCCCTGAGCGATATCACAAGTATTTGAATCATATAATTTTCTCAGGGTGCATGAAAATTACAAATTTATTATTTTTATTGACATCATAAATGTCGCCATCGTTGTCATTATTTTTCAAGAATACCAACAATTTAAAGTCATGAGCTCAGTGCCA
>CAMOHE010043544.1:0-28968 GCA_946598075.1 Artocarpus hirsutus | reverse complement strand
GAATTAAATGAGCATTAAAAGAAAATGTTATCATGTCTCCCACGGAGACTTTTAGCAAATAATGTCAACATAATTGAGGGGACAAATGGGGTATGTTGTAGAAGAAGATAAAGGAAGCATTAAAAATATGGTTGAGAAAACATATCGATGTCTCCTGGTAGTTGAGGTGAATTAATTTTATGTCTCCCAATGATAAGGATGCTATTTAATTGAGCATTAATGTAGCGGGACCAGGTTGGTAGATATAAGTGATAGGTAGATTTAAAATATTTACTACAGAGACTTAGTAAAAATGCTAAAGTGATATTTTATTCTTATGATTTTACAAAAAATCATACCCGTTAAAATAACGGGTGTTTCAGAACTGTTAAGTTTAATGGGTAAAAAGTGCACAGATTTGGTCAATCTATCCACAATTACCCCTATAGCATCGTGTCCTCCAGTAGTTTTGGGTAGTCCGATAACCAGATCCATAGTTATTTGGTCCCATTTCCACTCTAGAATTTCGTTCTTTTGCAACTTGCCTGCCAGTCGCTGGTGTTCATCTTTCACCTTTTGACAAGTGAGACATTTACTGATAAATCGTGTGACATCATTCTTCATTCCATGCCACCAATAATGTTCCTTTAAGTCCTTGTACATTTTGGTAGCTCCTGGATGAGCAACATACGGTGCCTTATGAGCTTCTTCTAGTATTTGCCTCTTTAGTTCTTCATCATTGGAAATGCACAATCTATCCTTATATCAAAGAATACTAACTTCCAAGATACTAAACTATGTTTCCTTATTCTCAAGGACTTCATTTTTATGCTTGAGTAAAAAAGAATCCGCTTCTTATCATTCCTTCAAGTTCTCCAAGATGATTGACTAGAATGATAGATCGGCTAATCTTCCTGTAATCATCTCTATTCCTGCTTCTACCAAGTCTCTTTGAAGAGGTCTTAGTATCACTCGCATCACTGTAGGGGAAGACGTTGCTCTACGACTAAGTGCGTTAGCTACCCGGTTAGCTTTTCTAGGATGATATAAAATTTCACAGTTGTAATCTTTGACTAGCTCGAGCCATCTTCGTTGCCTTATGTTGAGTTCCTTTTGTGTGAAAATATATTTAAGACTCTGATGGTTAGGTAATGGCTCCAAATGTTCAATGCGAACACTACTGTTGCTAGTTCTAAATCATGCATTGGGTAGTTCCTTTCATGATCCTTCAATTGCCAAGATGCATATGCGATCACCTGTCCATTTTGCATGAGCACATCTCCCAAGCTTGTTTTTGATGTATCGCTATAAATTACAAAATTTCCCAGGTTTGGGTCCGGTATGGTCAACATCGGGGCACTCGTGAGTCTTCTTTTCAGTTCTTGGAAACTTTCCTCGCACTTCTTAGTCCATTCATACTTAGTTGCTTTCTGTGTAAGGGCCATGAGTGGTGCTACGAGTCTAGAAAACCCTTCCACAAAACGTCGATAATAGCCCGCTAGACTAAGAAAATTCCTAATCTTAGTTACACTGTTCGGTGTAGGCCACTTATTTACTGCTTCTACCTGTGAAGAGTCAACAAAAACTCCATCTGGTGAGACCACATGTCCTAAGAATTGAACTTTTTCTAATCAAAATTCACATTTTAAGAACTTAGCGTACAATTGATGCTTCCTCAGCAATTGCTGTGCAAGCCTTAAATGTTCCTCATGCTCTTTTGGTGTTCTTGAGTAAATCAAGATATCGTTGATGAAAATGATGACAAATTTGTCGAGGTAGTCCTTGAAAATCTGGTTCATAAGGTCCATAAAAGCTGTCGAGGCATTAGTCAGTCCAAATGACATGACACAAAACTCATAATGCCCACACCTCGTTTGAAATGCCATCTTCAGCACGTCTTCCTTCTCAACCTAAAGTTGATGATACCTAGAACATAAATCGATCTTGGAAAATACTGCTGCTCCCTTCAATTGATCAAATAGATCATCAATTCTTGAAAATGGATACTTATTCTTAATCATGACTTTGTTCAATTCCTAGTAGTCGATACATATTCATAAAGTTTTGGCTTTCTTTTTCATAAACAAAATAGGCGCTCCCCATGGAGAATGACTTGGCCAAATAAATCCTTTGTCCAGCAATTCTTGCAACAACACTTGAAGTTCATTAAGTCCTTCTAGAGCCATATGATACGATCTCTTTAAGATTGGAGCTGTACCAAGTGTCAACTCGATCTCGAACGAAATTTCTTGTTCTGGCAGTAACCCAGGCAATTTATCCAAAAACATGTCGATGAATTCTTTCACTATATTTAATAGATTCATCAGAAAACCAGTGCATCTGCTCTCCAACAATTTCATTGCTTTCAATGCTGATATTAGTGCCCTGGGAGTTTTGGGAATCTTCCCTGAATACACAAACTTCTCACCCCTGAAAGGTTGAAACGTGACCTTATAATGTCGGCAATTAATCTTAGCAGCATATTTTCCCAGGTAGTCCATTCCCAAGATAGCATCATAATCTTGAATATTGATTATTATTAAATCGATAAACAATTCTCTACCACAAATGATAATTGGTACATGACATAACTAATGATTAGAACTTAATACCTCCCCAAAGGGAAGTGTTGTCCTAAAAGTTTGTTCTATCCTATCCCTTTCATATCCTATTCATTTTGCAAACTTAAGTGATGCAAATGAATGTGTTGCTCAAGAATCAAATAAAACATAAGTATCAGTTTTGGCAACAGAGAGCTGACTTGTTACCACTGTTGAAATTCCTACATCATCTTCCTTTTTAGTGTAAGTATAAATCCGTCTAGTAGGTTCTGGAGCTTCCAGTTTGCCTTGATTGATGCTAGAACCTTCAATTTGTGCTTCAACCACGTGTAGCTGAGTCCCTTGAGGTCTTTAATAGTTTTGACTATTCTGATTCCGAGAAATGGAGTGGAAATTTCTAGCATAATGTCTTTCTTTGCCGCAGATGTAACATTTATTAGTGTCCATTTTGTACTCCCCTGCATGCCTTTTTACACATTGACTGTAGAGGGGTTTGCTATTTCCTCCATCATTTATTCTTTTTTGGGGTTGTCCCTTCTGATTTCCTTGATTGTTTGCATTCCACTTTCCCTTATTGTTGTTATTGCAATTGCGCCTAGTTTGATTGTTTTGAGTTTGACCCTGGCTCAAACTACTTCCCTGTCCTTTTACTTGTGAGGCTTGGTTCTACTTGGCCAAGGCCTTTTCCTCTCTTGAGCTTTAAAGATCTTTGCCCTTTCTTCCTTATCGTGGGAGATCCTAAATTCAGCTCTAGTTGCCCATTCAATACAGTCTTCTACGTCCTTAGGGGCTTGTCCTCCGTCGTCAACTATGAGGGCAATGTCGATTCGAAACATCCTCATCAGTCTTCTTATTCTTTCTCAATCAGTAGGCACTAGTTTAGGACAAAGATGTGCTAGTTGATTGAATCTTCTCATAGCATCAGCCACTGATCGATTCCCTTGTCGAAAATTGTTCAATTCCTCTTGTTGTGCAGGCATAGTTTCCACATTAAAATAAGCCCGTCCAAACTCTCAACGAACTCAGACCAGGTGATTACATCCATATTTCTCCTGCGCTCAACAGACTTCCACTATCTTCTTGCATCCTTTGTGAGAGAGAATGAGGCATATAGAACTCTTTCACGATCACTAAGTCCCATAAACTTCAAAACCCTTTCAATACTAGTAAGCCAGTCAACTGCGACCAACAGATCTATAGAACCGTCAAACTTTGGGTCTTTTATCTATCAAAATCTCATGTAAAATTTAGTAATGGGAACTAAAACTACCAGCTTTGCCTGTGGGGCAAGCGGTGGTGGTGGCGAAGAAGCCGCATGTGCTAAGGGTGTAGGGTTTTGTTGAGCCAGCTGCTCTCTCAACCCCTGCATCTCCTGCTCTTGAGCTTGGAACCTCTGTTGTAGCTCAGCGATTAGGGTCATTAAATCTGAGTTTACTGGTCCTCCAGGTACTTCCACCATCGATTATGGTTTAAAATCCTACCGTAAAATAATAACATTACATCAACACTTATATTACTAACTTAATAAAATTATCAAAATTTTCTCAAGTCACATGCATCCATACCAATGTAAGTAATAACATGAACTTATCATTTCATTAATTTCTTCTCTTTCATTATCAAAACTTTACATAGATAACGAACATACACACACTTAGTAAACTTTCTTACACAACCTTTTTATCATTTCTGAGAGCAGTCATCTCTTTCAGCCAACATAAACATTACTGACATAAAGGACACCACTTTACCGGTAGTATACTCATGTACAAAATCAACAAATCAAAATTACACTAGCCACATAGTTTTATACACAAACAGTATCAAAAAGTTATCAAGTGCCCATTTTCTTCCTAGTCTGAGTCAACCTCTAACATATCACTATTTTTTGGGTCCTCCTCTAGGTCTTCCCCCTCCTTCTCACTAGAGTTGGTGGATTCATCATCATTGGCAATTACAAGCTTAGGGGGTACGAGAACGTCCTTAGGTTTCTCTTCCTCCTCCTTCTCGTCATCCTCATCCATTTCCATTAGAGGGTGCTCAAGGGGTGCTACCACATTTTATTCTACATGTAGCACTTCCACAATGAAGTCATCTAAGCTAGGGAAGTCTCTAGGGTACTGAATTTATTGTTGTATCTCCACAGGCAGGTCCTGCCAAATCAAATCACAAATACACCGCAAAGGTATCTCTGGTGGGATCAACGGTATCATAGTATGACAAAATCTTAGGATATAATGGTCCACCGGTTCTCCTACGTACCTACCCCATATCGGTTCTACGTGCATACACAGCTAGCGGCGCCAATCTGCCCATAACATAACATCAAAAGCACTTGAACTTACATATCATCGGCGGGTGGTAAAGGTGCAAATTTTGCTAAAACTTGTTCCCTAAAGCCTTGCCAGTCCATACGTTGTTCATCGGGACCGATCCTAAGCCACCATGTAAGCATTCCTCTCTGCAACCATCTCAAGACTAATAAAACCTAAAGGTGAGGTGAAGTATGGCATGTGACAAAAATTACTTCTAAAGCATGAAGCCACTCGGTCAGAACCATGGGCTATCGACTCACGTAATATTGAGGTGGCATCATATCTTGGAAAGCAATGCTTACCCTTCGATCTGTTTCCGCATTGGGTTCATTAGGTGGTGCCGCCATCTACTACATTTATCTTAATTAATATAATAATTCCATATAAAGTAAAATCTTAACATTCTTATACTTAAAATTAAACTATCTTACTTGAGCAGCGGCAGAGGAGCATGGGGCAATGTGCAGTAGGATGGCAGGATATCTGCTTTGATACTATCTATCACAACATGCCTTTTTACGGGCTGTGGTTTAACATTTTCCTTACTTACATATCTATAAAAACTTGAAAATATTTTTTTTAAATAAATATATTACACATACATACTGAAATTTCTTTTATAATTTTATGTATAATTACACAAGCAACTTTCTTTTTAAAAACAACACCTACTTAGAATGTCCAAAAGAGATTTTGTCTCACATAACCATACTATATCATTTATACATCAAGATCCAAAATAACTTAAAATACATAGCAACGGACACATATCTTTGGCGGCATCCACACCCTGGTATGTTTCCTCGCCAGCTAATTAGTATGTTCATTCTAACCTTTTAGACAAAATTCCAACAACATGAAATAACTAGGTGAGCTTATGCTTAGAATGTCCCAACATAGCCTACATGAATCTTATACTAATATGCATAAACCATTTATGCTTTCTTATGAACATTCCTTATTCTTATTATATCTTTCCTTTCGTTAGGGCCCAAGTACTCGTACCATATATGCACATAGGTCTTTGTAACACCAAGACCATAACATAACTTTAACTTTAAACTCCCTTTTACTTCAGGAGCTGGTATGACACTTTCTGTAGTTCTAGTGTTTCATTTACAAGTCCAGTTATTTCGGTTATTATACCATGCATGACAATATAAGTACATACTAAGTGCAAAGCATTTGCACTTTTCCATTGTGTAGCACACACAGACATGTTCACATAAATTCACTATACCCTTAAACCTAGTTTTTTGTACTACAAATGGTTTTGAAACTTACTTGTTTTTGCTACTGTTAAAACCGTCTTTGGGTTTCCTTGGTTACTCGTCTAAGGACCTGTTTGGCCAATTATATCATATTTAGCCAAATTATCACTATTTAGCTATACGTTAATAAGGTATTTCTTTTTTATTACTATTTTGGAATACTTTTTTGACTACTTAAAGTTCAACCATCCTCTCGTTGTTCTCTATCTTATACGTTTTGAGATTTGTATTGCTTATTTCATGAAAAATGACCTTTTTTGCCCTCGATGAACCACTTTAAATTCCTAGGCTTGTTTTGACTAATCTCACATGAAATGTCACTTATTAGCATGAAAACAATTGTTTAGGGCATCGGGTTACTAGTTTGCAATAAAAGCCCAAGTTAAACAAAACTTTACAATTTTATCCCTCATTTGAAAATTTTGACGATTTTGTCCTCAGGATAAAAAATAACCTTTTTAAACCATTAGTTACCATTTTTCAAGAGGATCAAATTCTCACATAGTACCATACCCTAGATATTTTTGTAAAATGACGTTTTTGCCCTAAAAAAAATTTCCAACTTTAACAAATTTTGTAAAATTTATATCTCACCAACGGAAGCATTATTCGATGAACCGCTCACGTACCCTACTAGTTTCGTCGAGATCTACAACTTTTGTATTTTGACTTTTTCAAATTTGCCACTAAAAATGGGCATTTTTGGCCTTTTTTAATTCTATTGAGAATAAGAAATTTTTTGCAATTTGGTCCCTAGGGTATTTTTGTAAAAACCAGTTTGAAAATAACATTTCCACCTCTATGAAGGCAGGTTCTATACTTCCTCAAACCTTTTTCATGTCCAATTACAATTCTAACCCTAAACACTCAAACTTCTCAAAAACTATACTATTTTTCACCAAATAGCAATTTTACCCATCCATATCCCAAACTCACCTCAAAACATGGCAAAAGATCATTTTAAGCATGCCATAAACCTTTCCAACTCATTACATACCATGCTTGAAGGAAATCAAAACAAAATCATCATAACCTTTGAAATTTGGGGAATTGAACTTTACCAAAGGAAAAAGTGGTGATCTTGCACCTTGAACACTTGATTTTCCTTGCCAAGTCTCCTAGACATGTTTCATGGGAGGAAACCTTCATTAACTCCCTTTAATCCCCAAAGAGACTCTTCAAAAAACTTAGAAAAAGTTTGAATCTTACCTTAAAATTTAGAAAAACCTTGAGTTAAAAGCTTGGTCTTTCTTGAATCTTGCTTGAAAATGGTTATATGAAGGAATTGGTATTGAACAAAATTAAGAGGAAGGGTAATTGGAGGCAGCCGAATATGGGTGGAAGGCAAATAAAAAAAAATTAACTTTTTTAAGCTTTTATTGAGGCATATCTCATTTGAAGATAAAGTGGTGAGTCACCACTTAATGATAATTAAGGAAAGTTGGCCTTTTATGATTGGGCCACAATTGTAAATGTGGTGGCCCAATCAAAATTCCCAAAGTTTCCCCCTTGGTGGGGCCCCCAAAATTTTATACAGTGTAATTTTTCTCACACAGTATTTTTCTTATATTGTTGGGGTGAAACTGTTGGAAAATATATTCTTATACTGTATGGAATATCCTATCTATTCTTAGCCCACTTTTGGAATCAAAACACAGTATTTCCTGTATCTGTGTTTTTACCTTAGTAGTGTACTTACACTGCGTTGTATCTCTTTATATTGTTTTAAAGTTTTGGCTTACTTTTCTATTTTATTTTAATCTTAATCACCTATTAATTTATACCATATTATTATAATTAATTGTGATATAAATTTGGTTCGTGGATATTATTTACAAATTATTGAGCTTTTAAGCTCATAAAACTTGTATTTAGTAATATCCAACATCATATCAAGTTTATCGTAAAATTTCCTACTAATATTGTTTATTATACATTATCGTAATTTTTACAAAAATACAATTTTTAATGGTAAATTCATTAATTAAATCTAATTAAATATTAGATTTTATTAATAAATTTCCCTTGGCCATTACACGAGAATGAATCATTCATATTTGCATCTCAAGCAGAACAAGTGTTTTATGTAAATGATTTGTTTAACAGTCCAAATTGGAAAGCTATTGAACACTTTGGACGTCGATATATATGGGATCTTCCTGAAGTAGATGTGGAGGACGTGATAGTATTTCAAGATGCAGAGTCTACAAATGTTGAATTATTAGTGGAATAACCAGAGATTGACACCTTGACATGGAATCTCCTAAATGTATCATTTGATGTTGTCGCATTTAATGTTGATGCAATCTTAAAAGACAAGTCTCTTGAAGAAGATGAAGATTGGGATGTGCAAGAAGAGCATGACAAAACTTTAGATGAGTACGTTAAAGTCGAGGCTGATGACTCCAAAGACGATGATGACGTTAATAATGGTGGCAACATTCAAGATATTAGCAGTGACAAATAATTGATATTATGTATTGCTGCCCTTGTTTTTATAGTAGTAAATTATGATATTAAACCTTTTTATAAAACATAATTATTGCAGTACTAAATTATGATATTAAAACTTTTATTTGTCAATAGTTGGATATATCTGGACAACTTGCTACATGTGTTGGCTCTTCAGGTGGAGTACAGCCTCCACCGACCCGCATAGAGTGTCGTCACATTGTTAGTTGGGTATGTTACAACCTATTTGCAAATTTTATAGTTTATTTGGTCAACTAATTTTAATCTAAAATGTTGCTTAATTTTTACAGCACCTCGCCATTGTACCGATCGAGAAAAGGCAAAAGGTCATGAGATCGCAACATATGTAGAGAAGTCGAAATGGTTCCAATCACATTTGGTGAGGTCGGTGGTACTTGGAAGGCTCTTGGGCGGTTCAGGTCATGGTTTAAAAGTGCCATTGGCATTTATACTCGGGACTTATGTAAGCCATTCCATGATGCTTCGAAAGATGTAAATGCCTAGTGTAAGAGACAAATTCAGTAGCACATGCTGGTATTTATTCAACTTCATCCTTATAGAACATAATTTGTATAGAACATAATTATTGTAGAATGTAATAAAAGTAATTATCATGATCTTGAATGTGTATAAGATTGGTTTGCTCTAGATTACCAAGGTTGGATGGCATCCTCCTTGGTGTGGTTGATAGGGAGGCATCCAAGTGCTCTAAGGACTAGAAGAGTGACCTCCATGAACATTTCAAAGCATTTGGAGGATGAGCAAATGAGGCACATGTTAGAGCGAAACCCCCCCCCCCCCCCGCCCCCCTCAAGCCTTTAGAATCAAGAACACTAGGGTCGTTGCTGCGATAGGTTCATGTCTAAGAGATTTCAGGTAATTATATATCTGCTACGTTGGTTATTTATTATATATATTAATTTCAATATTATCGTAGAATATTGTAGGATAAAATGTACAGCTGTTAGATTTGATGATTAGTATCCTAGGATATTAGCTGTCAGATTTGATGATTAGTATCCTGGGATATTCCTGAGATTATGGGCTGATTTGATGTTTTCCCGATTTCTAGCAATTACTATTATCTAGGAGATTTATTAGGAGAATTGTTAGGATTTTCTTGTTAATTACTAGATGAATTATCTCCTATAAAAGGGGCTGTATTGTATGTTAATATTCAGAGGAATAAAAAAATAAAACCTTCCTCAATTTCCTCATGGTATTTGAGCCACTCTTAGAGACCTAAAACAATTTACTTATGGTGAAATACAAGATGGCTATAGAAAGAATTAGCTCTTCTTCCACCACCTCTGATGTCACCTCTCATCATGAATCCACGGTTTCCAACTCTAATGGAATGGCAGAGGTAAGTCAAGTCCCTATCACAGGACACAAACTCAATGGGAACAATTATCTCGAATGGTCCCAATCCATTATGATGTTCATATGTGGCAAAGGGAAGGACGACTACTTATCTAGAGCAGCAGCCCCTCCAAAGGCAGATGACCCAAGGTTCAAAAGCTAGAAATCAAAAAATAGTATGGTTATATCATGGTTAACTAATTCCATGACTAACGAAATAGGAGAAAATTTTCTTCTCCATAAGAGAGCAAGAGAAATCTGGGAAGCAGTGAGGGAAACTTATTCAAATAAAGAGAATACCTCAGAGTTGTTTGAGATATAAGGCATTCTACATGATCTACGGCAAGGAGACTTGACAGCGACCTAATATTTGAACACCCTTACATGCTGTTGGCAGCAAGTAAATATGCATGAAGAGCTTTCATGGAGTTGCCCTGAAGACAGAGCCAGATATAGGCAAATTGTTGAAAAGAAAAGAGTGTACAAATTCCTATTTGGGCTCAACAAAAATCTTGATGAAGTTCGAGGAAGAATTCAGGGGATGAGACCACAACTCAGCCTTTGAGATGCTTTTTCAAAAGTTCAGAGAAAAGAAAGTAGAAAAAAGGTGATGCTGGGAACACAAACTATCACACCTCAAGGGGAAATTCTGCCCTGACTGTTCGTGGCCTTCAAAATCAAGGCACTGACAATTAGCTGAAGAAGGAACGACTGTTTTGTGAACATTGCCGCAAGCCTGGTCACACCAAGGAGATATGTTTGAAGATTCATGGAAAACTAGCAGATTTGAAGTACTCACAGCCATAGAACAGAGGCAACATGGCAATCAGAGAAGAAAAACATGTAATAGCCGAGTCTAACCCTTTTAGTAAGGAGTAGCTGGAAATTTTAAAGCAACTAATCAGGCAGTCACAGGCAGCCAATTCAACCATGACAATTGGAATCAGATCCTTAGCGAAGAAAGGCAATTCTAAAAATGCCCTAAACACTAGAAAAGATAATTTGAATTCATGGATTGTGGATTCAGGAGCGACCAATCACATGACTGGAGATAGAGAGGCTCTAACAAATTTCATCCCATGTCATGAGAACATAATAGTCAGCATAGCAGAAAGATCACTCTCTAAAGTGATTGGAGCCGGTTCAGTACAAATATCAAAAGACCTAACACTCAACTCTGTCCTTTTAGTGCCTCAATTAAACTGCAATCTACTATCAGTGAGTAAACTCACTTGGGATCTCAATTGTGTCACTAAAGTTTCCTCAAATTCTTGTGAATTTCAGGTCTTGGATTTGGGAAAGATGATTGGCAATGCTAAGGAGTGCTCGGGGCTCTATTTACTTGAGGCAAATGATTCTTTTGAAAGGAAAGGTTATAATACTAATTGTTTAGTGCTTGTGAGTCAAGATTCAACTCCTGTTTTTCAAAAAAGGGACAACCCTATTGTGATATGGCACTATAGGCTAGGACATCCAAATTTTATGTATCTCAAGAAACTTTTTCAATAATTTGTCAATTTGCCAATTTGCAATAAAAGTTCGAATGAGTTTCATTGTGAAATTTGTCAATTTGCAAAGCATGTTCAAAATTCTTATCCCAACCTATCATACAAAGAATCACAACCCTTTTCATTAATCCACAGTGAAGTGTGGGGACTGTCTAGAATAAAAAATATCATTGGATCTCGTTGGTTTATAACGTTTATAGATGATTACACTAGACTTACATGGGTTTTCCTAATGAAAGAAAAATAAGAGGTAGGTCCGATATCTCAAAAATTCAACACCATGGTTCAAACTCAATTCCAAACCAAAATACAAATATTGAAAACAAACAATGCAAAGGAATATTTTGCTTCCATTCTTGGTGAATACCTAATAAGTCAAGGAATAGTTCATCTAAGCTCTTGTGTTGATACAGCTGTCAACAAAATGGTGTAGCCAAATGAAAAAACAAACATATCCTTGAAGTAGCCCGATCCCTCATGTTCTCTATATATGTACCTAAACAATTTTGGGGGGAAGCCATACTCACCGCAACCTACCTCATAAACAGAATGCCCTCTCGAGTCCTAAAATTCCAGACCCCATGCCAAATCCTACTCAAAACATATCCAACCACACATCTCATATCCTCCATCCCTCTCAAAATATTTGGCTGCTCTGCTTTTGTATATATTCATAGTCAACACCAAGGAAAACTTGATCCTAGGGCCATTAAATGCATTTTTTTGGGGTATTCCTCTTTTCAAAAAGGATACAAATGTTATTCTCCAACTACAAAGAAATTTTATAACTTCATGGATGTGACATTCTTTGAACACTAGTCATATTACCCCAAATCTGACATTCAGGGGAGAGTAATTTCACACAAGAATATCAGCTTTGGGATATCATTATAAAGACCAGTGATTTAGATATTTCCCACACTTCATCAAATCCGGTTAATACCCAGACTGAAACTATCCCTATCCAACAAGATGAACTCATGATCCCAAACCTTGTTGATCCAACTACAGAAGTCTCTAACTGTGATTCACCTGAAGCATCTGAACCTTCACATATTTCTTCTCCAACCAATGTTCAGCCAAGTGAAATCCCTAGTCTCCGTTCCGCAGACACTAATCAATCTAAACACAATAAAGACCTTATCACCTATTCTAGAAGGAAAAAGAACCAAAAGGAGATAGAGCACCAAGTACCACTTAAGCAAATCCAAGAATTGGAACCGGATTCAAGATCAAAAGATCCACAAGGTAATTCTAATCCCGAGTCTTCCAATGATAGTAATCTCCCTATTGCAATAAGAAAGGGTGTTAGAGAATGTACAAAGCATCCAATCTATAACTTTGTGTCATATCAAGGGCTTTCTAATAAGTACAGGGCATTTGTGGCAAGTCTGGATCAAACACAAATTCCTAAATCCATACAAGAAGCTCTCACAATACCTAAAAGGAAGGCTATAGTTGAAGAAGAAATCCGAGCACTAGAGAAAAATGGAACATGGAAGATCACTAAACTACCACCTAGAAAATGACTTGTAGGATGCAAATGGGTCTTCACAATTAAATACAAAGAAGATGGAAGTGTTGATCGATTCAATGCTCAACTTGTTGCAAAAGGTTTCACACAATCCTATGGAATTGATTATGAAGAAACCTTTGCTCCTGTAGCCAAATTAAATACTGTTCGAGTTCTCCTATCTTTAGCGGCAGATCTAGACTAGCCACTTCATCAATTAGATGTCAAAAATGCTTTCCTCGATGGAGACTTGACAGAAGATGTTTATATGAACATTCCTTTTGGATTTGAAACACAAGCAACAATCAACAAAGTCTGTCGACTGAACCAATTTTTGTATGGACTCAAACAATCTCTAAGAGCCTAGTTTGACAGATTTACAAGAGTAATCAAATAATATGGATATCTACAATGTTAGACAAATCACACCCTCTTTGTTAAACAGTCACCTAAAGGAAGGATTACCATTCTTATCATTTATGTGGATGATATTATTTTAACAGGAGATCATATGTAGGAGATAAGCACACTCAAAAGCCTACTAGCCAAAGAATTTGAAATCAAAGATTTTGGAAACCTCAGGTACTTTCTTGGAATGGAAATAGCTCGGTCAAAATATGTTCTCAAAGAAAATATGTTCTGGATCTTCTAAAACAGACTAGAATGATCGGATGCAAGCCAGCTGACACTCCCATGGACTCAACAATTAAAGTAGGAACCAAAGAAGACTATGCACTAGTTGATAAAGGTAGATATCAAGGACTTGTGGGAAAACTTATATATTTATCCCACACAAGACCAGACATTGGTTTTTCTATTAGTGTGGTAAGTCAATTCATGAACAATCCAAATGAAGAACACATGGAGGGAGTTTATAGGGTCTTGAGGTATTTAAAACTAACACTAGGAAAAGGCTTGTATTTCAAGAAATCAACAGACAAAGGTATAAAGATATATAGTGATGCTGATTGGGTAGGATCAGTAACAGATCAAAGATCGACTTCTTGCTATTGTATATTTGTATGGGGAAACCTAGTCACATGGCGTAGCAAGAAACAGTCTGTTGTGTCAAGAAGCAGTGCAGAAGCCAAATTTAGAGCAATGGCACATGGTATATGTGAAGGAATATGGTTACAAAGACTCTTAAAGGAGTTAAGGTTTGAAGTTGAAGAACCTATGAAGATGTTTTGCGACAATCAGTCAACTATAAGCATCGTAAAGAATCCTGTACATCACGATAGGACGAAGCATGTGGAGATAGATTGACATTTCATAAAGGAAAAGATCGAAGAAGGAGTAGTCAAGTTACTACATCTACTAACCAGTCTTCAGACAGCCGACATCCTCACCAAGGCTCTACCAAGAAAGAACTTCGAAGATTTAAACTCCAAGCTAGGCTTAATTAACATTTACAGCCCAGCTTGAGGGCGAGTGTAGAATATTGTAGGATAATATGTACAGCTGTCAGATTTGATGATTAGTATCCTAGGATAATAGCCGTCAGATTTGATGATTGGTATCCTGGGATATTCCTGAGATTATGGGCTGATTTGATGTTTTCCCGATTTCTAGCAATTACTATTATCTAGGAGATTTATTAGGAGAATTGTTAGGATTTTCTTGTTAATTACTAGATGAATTATCTCCTATAAAAGGGGCTGTATTGTATGTTAATATTCAGAGGAATAAAAAAATAAAACCTTTATCAATTTCCTCAATTACTAATGCAAAAAATATAATAAATAGAAAAAGTCGACACCAAATGAAAATAATCTTGTCAACCCAAAGTGGTTAAGTTTACATGGTCGGATATCCATCTCACAGCATTGCAACAAGAAGGTTAGTAAGTATGTTTAATTACAAGCAATCTTATATTTTTCTAACACATTCAAATTGTTGGATAGGGTAACACAGTGACCCACAACCGATGTCTGCCATAGACAACTGGGCAGACATGCATCGTCACAGGGAGACTTGGGTGGTTAACCCCCAAGCACAACAGACTTTTGTAAAAATTTTAAATTTTCAATACTATTTTCTTTATTCAAATTGCTCCGTGTATTTATAGCACGTGTAAAATCTTATTTGCGTAGAATATGAAAGAGTAGGAGAGACAAGCCCAAATGACACAGTTTGTTTCCTCTTCAACCGCACTTGCACTTAATGAGGAAGGAATTTTAGACATGTCCTAGGCAGATGTAGAGGAAACAGGACTGGACTAGGCCCCACACTCTTGCATAAGATTTACTCTAGCCCCAGTGATGGTTCATCCTCTAGCTCTTAGTCAGACAGAACATCTTCGATGCTTGTTGACCCGCATGTGGAAGATTTTCTATGGAGATCGGCCAAGTACAACAAGACTATGTGCCAAAGCCACAAGACATTGATGGAGTTGGTGGGCCATTTGCTACTTGGAGTCCAACTCCTGCCCCTGATGACTCCTCCAAGTTTTGTTCATCATGGTCCTCTATCTCATCTAGACACCACTTACGACAATGATGATGACACCAACAGTGCTACAAATTCAAGAGATTAGATTGTATTTTCTTCTTCTTCAATATTTCCATAAATTACATTTGGTTTGGTTTTTATTATGGGAACAATGTATTATCAATTGTCTTTTTAGTTATTAAATTATTATTATTATTATTATTATTTGATTATTTTCATTTAAAAGTAATAACAATTATTTAAAAAATATTAAAAATTTAATAAAAAGTATTAAAAAATATGTTAAAATATTTAATGAAATATTTTAATATAACTATTTGCGATGACAATGTTGTCACAAAAGACTAGTAACAAAAATATATTTGCAACCACTTTTTCGAAAAAGGCATTGCAAATGATAAGACCACATCAACATCAGTACAATTTTTTGCGACGACGTTTTTGAAAATTGCCATCGCTAAAAAATGTTGCCACATCACATTATCGTTGACCTTGATGACTTAATTGCGGTGACTTTTTTGCGACTATTTGTCATCTGAATTTCATCGTCGCAAAAAAAATTATTTGTGACTAGTTATTAGCAATGACCCAATGGCGACGACAGGTTCTCGTAAAAAAAATATTTGCGACGACTATTAACCTTTTGCGACGACTTTTTGTCATCATAAAAGACCTTGTTTATAGTAGTATAGGTATTACTAGATATGGTGGAATTTTTCTTACTTATAGGGTTGAAAAGGGAGTTTTGCTTCTCCTTAGAGAATTTAAATGCTTTCGAAACTGAGCTTGGAAGGATTATCAAAATTGTTGATTATATATGCTAAAAGTTTTAGCCGAAATTTTTTGTTGTTTGAAATATGACTCAATCTACATGCTCCACTTAATGATTATTAAATCATAATGTTCCCTCGTGATTTAAATCTTGTTGGCAGGCTTTGTATCTACATTTAGTTTTGGTCACTTTCCGTGTATCTCATATGAGTAGAGAAGGAAATAGATTTGCTCATAAGTTGGCTTCTCATGCAGTTTATCTAGTTGTGGATTTCTGGGTGTTTATTATTCCTAATTTTTGAAGAATTACTTGTGAAGGACATGGTCAGTCTTCCTTGTTTTTACTTGGGAGTTGTTGAGTCCTTCTAGGATTGTTTTTGTCGTTTGTTCTTAATGGATTTTACCTAACACAAGAATAAGCGTTCGTTTTACCTTTTGGTTTCGACTTTGCTTTACGGCTTTAGTTTTCCTTCTCTACTTAGAGTTCTTCAGAATTTTCTTTATTCTTTTTTTCCCCTCAGGCTGACGTTTGTTTTGGCCTTTGTTGTATTTCTGAATCCTTTGTTAACATTTTAATTTTCTTTTTTGTTTTAATAATATAGAGTAAGGAGCTTAATATAGGATAAAAGTTTCAACGAATACCAACATTGCTAGAATAATGCCTTGTTTCACCTTGTTTTCAGTTGCATCTTGTCAATCTCATAATTTATTTAAAAAACAAAAAAAGACAAAAAAAATTATTTAAAACAAACCTCTGAAAGTGTTATATAGGAGTCAAACCCTACAGCAAATCTGGTTTTAACACAAATTTAATTCCTATATGGGATTTAACCAAGAACAAGTTCTTTTTAGGAGCTAGCACATTAACAAATCTTGTTGTTAATATTTGATCCTATCTAAGTAGATATATATGTATTGCGATGCCAATTTCAAGAATTTATATTTGTAGATTTTTTTTTTCCTAAACGTAACATTAATGTCCTTATAAGTCGATCACTTCTTTTCCTCTCTCTTAAGAAAGAACTCTTTAGAATTTTTTCTTTTTCCTTTCCTCTTTCTTCTATTGATTTAAAAAAGTTCTCTTAAGTTCTAAGTCAATCCATTCTTGTCTGACAGCATTCATGTCCTTTTAGGTTGTTTATCAAAATATTGTCTATTTGTACAACTTACAAAATCGTATCATGTTACATAGTGAAGTAATTAAATGTTGGAAAACACTACGCAACAAAATTTTAAAGTTTTAAATCAGAGTTTTTTTTAAATAATAGGTTTGACATGCTAAATACATAAATTAATGACAGATCTTAGTAACTTCTTTTATATACCGAAAGTAGCAGGAATCTATGAAGAAAAGAACGTTCCAGAAGAGCCTCAACGAACTGGTCTTCTTTGCTATTCTCTATCCATGATTGGAGTGTTGATGGTCATATGCCGTACAACTTTTCCTTTGTTGACTCTTCTTCCAATGACTTGAGAGTACCTAGAGCTAAGCTTCTTGACGTTGAACAATAGCTGTCAAGGATTTTTAGAGTTTCTCTCACTAGATTACTTATTCTATGCTTCTCAAATGATCTAAATAACAAAAAAAATTCACCCCTATTTACAGTGGTCGCGTGACTATGCATGTGCATTGAGCACACTATGATGCACAACCTGTGTAGCCATATAGGCCTAAGCACGCCCTAAAGTTCGCACATGCTGATTTCAATTTTATGGTTGATTTTGACCCCAAACTTGATCCAACAGCATAAAATGGACCTAAATTGAAGCCGTTGACCTTTTAAAAACTAAAAATGCCCTAATTGCAAAGGGTGCCTTCATTTGGAGGAGGAGGAACAACTTCGAGGGGATTTTGGAGCTCTATTTCAAAGAAGAAGATGAGGAAAAAGAAAAGAAAAAAATGTCTTTTGTTTATAGTCTAGGATTTTAATTATAGTTTTAGATTTTGGGTTTTGTTTCCAATAAATCATCAAGGGAGTGGCATTTTGGAGATCAAGAAGGATCGGAGGAGAAGAAGATGAAGAGCCTGGAGACCATGACAATTCCAAATTGGGTTTTTCATTCCTTTTCTCATCTTGTTATTTTTTGTGATTTGTAAATGATGAACCCTTGATGTTGATTTGTTTAATTTAGTTACAAAGTAGTTGTTTTTCTAAAGCCTTGGTTTTGCCTTATTATGAAGTGTTGATTTATTGTTTATGGTTTTTATGGTTTATTTGTGTTGTCTCACGCTTAATGCTTCTATTTTATTTAGCGAATGAATTAGATGATTTTAATATATAGGGTTTGATGCTAGAAAGGGAATTCCATTTATGGATTTTAGGAAATAAAACTTAGGTGACTATAAGATCGATTTATTTATAGTTCATTTGTAGTTATTAGGTGAAGTAGAGCTTAATGAATGCTAATTATGTGGTTCTAGATAGAGATATTGGAATCGGGGGTTTTAAGCATATTATCTAATTCGGTGCTTGGGAAAGGTAATTGGATTAATTAAGAAGTTCTTGACTCTCGAGAGAGGAAATCATTGGATTAATTAAGAAGCTCTGGTGAAATCGATGCTCTAGTAATTTAATTAATTGATTAACTATAGTGAAATTAGATAAAATTAACACTGATTAACAATAAAATTAACTATGGTGAAATGAGATTCACTAAATAATAAAATCAACAATGATCAACTATGGTGAAATCGATGCTCTAGTGTTTTTAATTAATTGTTTTTGTTGTTTTATTTTCGTTTGTCTTATTTTTATTTTCAATTTAGTTTCTAATAGTCATTCTCATTTCTTTTCATTTTAGTTTTATTTTTATTTAATTTTAGTAATTCAAATAATCTTATAAAGCCAATCAATTTCGATAATTAATGTGAATGAAATACAATCATCATGGGATCGATATCTATACTCAGAGACACTTTATTACTCGGATGACTATGTATAAGTACACGTTACTACTATAATCATTCTCCCAATAATGGCCATGACAAGCAAAATCTGCTTCGGGTTCATCCTTATGTTTTTTCTTTGATTGATTAAGCTGGCACATGTTTTTTGTGTGTCCAACAACTTTGGAATATCCACATTTCCTAGACGTACCTAGTTATCCTTCTGCCTCGAACATTTATGTTTAGGTTTGTCTTGTGTAGGATCCTTTATTGAAGTGTCTTTCAATTCTAAAGGATTTTCCTCTTGATTGCCTTTAGATCGAGACCCTCACAATGACTCCATGTGTTCAGTTTGCTCTGTGACCATACGTCTTGTTTCTAAATTTGGTGTGTTGTAGCATATTCTGTTGCAATCTACCATAAGTAAGCCATATCTAGAAAGTCAAATAACAATGTTAAAACTTGAAATAATAAGGTGACAAATGAAAAGTAGGAACTATGTGTGTTGATTTTTTGGGTTGCCATATTTTAAAACAAATTTTGAATTTATAAGAATGTAAAAGGGTTGACGTTGTCATGTTAATAACATCTTCTAAGTTGCCAATGCCAGGGCCCACTATTTGCATCTTTTGTCCACAGATTTAGAATGAGGCTTGGAGGGCTTTGACCTAAATGCTCATCCTTCATTATGGTAAACAATGACTGCATAGAAGTCCCGTTGTTTCAAATCCCATGGAAGAACATTGCATATGGTTCTATCCTTGCAAATATTGAACCGTTCATGAGGAGTTGGGTTACTTGAACTTGGTTAAGACATATGTCCACACATCTTGACCATGTTCAATATCCACAATGATGTATAAAACACGTAAGTTGATTATCTCATGTTTGGCACGCTGATTTGGGATATCAGCCTATTGAACTTACTACAACAACCTACCAAAGTTTCCCATCGACCTGTCGACCGTGCAATAATCTAGAATCTTTAGAATATCTTATTTTCACTTAAGAATCTTAGATAGAGCCTTAGTTTTAATTCAAATAACCCAATAGAGAAGTTATTTGATTAAACTAGTTCTATACAGATAATCCCATAGTAAATAAAATATTATCCAAATAATTCAACATGTTTATCTTAGATTAATTTACAAAATTAATTCAACCAATAAACTAAATTATTAAATCCAATCTTATCAAATTTCAGCCAATCTAATAATTTAACATAAGTCATCAATATGTAGAAAAACCATGCCGTATCGTTACAGGATTATTATGAGTTAGTAAAAAGAACCCTATGGATATATATAGTTCAAGCTCCTATAATTATAAAATTCAATATCTTATATACATATTTTATAATCATCAACTCTAGTGCTATTCCATTAAAAGCTTGGAGCTACACTCTCGAACTATATAAAATTATGTAGCTCCAACAATCTAATCGTCCATGATATATCACTACGTATCACATCATTATCGGATATCCATAATCTGCTAAGGGGTAAATTCTATTTTACCTTTCCAATTATTTTTATCTTATGTTCAATTACCACACCATTGCAATACTTACTATTCATAAATAGTATATCATTTGGTTACACCTGTATATTCAAATGGTTGAGTGCTCCAGTCTTCTAATTACAGAATAATGCATATAAGAGAATATCTTTAACTATATAAAAAGAGCTATGAATTCCATATCTATAAATAATGAGTTTATGTCAACTAAGAGTTATGTCTCTAACCTACCAGTATGCGTACCATCATTAAATCATGATGTCACCCTTTGATACATCGAAAGACATAAGTCAAGAATATGGAGCCATTAGTCATTTTAGGATTAAGGCACAATACATATGATTATCTAAAGTGAATAGATTTAAATAAACTGAATTATTAACCAAATCAATTCATCTTTTTATTCTGATCCAATACATCACCACCTTTGATAATATACCTATGTTTCTACTCATGGAATCCTACTCCGATGACCAAGACAAGCCATCTCTTGTTAGAGATGTAGACAATAAAACAATCTTAGCATGCATAAAGTGTCCAACTTTATTCCCTCAATTGCAGATCTTATCATTTAGACCATCACCTTTAAGATTCATTTTTTCTCATAATCTATCCATCGTATGCACGATTCTAAATGGTTTAGACTGATAGTCTCAAACTTTTGTTTGCTTATCATAAATTCAACAAAAATGAACATAAAGAGGACAATATTTGGTATATGAATAATAAATAAATTCTAAATTGATAAAATATCTCTAAAAACTTATTACAGTATTTTAATCCTTAGGGCACTATGTCTAACAATCTTCCACTTGCACTAAGTAGTAAATATGACATATGTCACATCTCCATAGCCTTTACAGGCTTCTCGAAAACTCTCTTGCTTAGTGTGTTCGTGAAAGGATCAGCTATGTTGTCCTTAGACTCAATCTTGCATGCTACAACAAGCCTTCCCTTAATTAAGTCTTTTATCACATGATACTTCGAATGAATATGCTTATCTTTTTATGAAATCTTGGTTCCTTAGCATTAACAATCGCTATAGTGTTATCACAATATAGGGATACCGCCTTATCCATACTAGGAACTACTTCAAGATCTCCAAAAAACTTACGAAGCCACACTGCTTCTTTCGAAGCATCACCAACTGCCACAGACTCAGTGCCTCTACCTAGAGTAAGCACATAATTAGAAGTTGACCTTTTTGAATCTAAATAGGATTGGAAATCCAAATCAATGAATCCAAGAGGTGTTAGATCCTCACTTGAATACACTAGCATATAACCTCTAGTCCTTCTTAGATACTTGAAAACATGTCTGACCGCAACCTAGTGGTTCGATCCTGGATCTGACTGAAATTGATTTACTATCCTGACCACATAACAAATATTCAATCATGTACAAAGCATTGCATGTATGAGACTACCCACTGTCAAATAATCTCTTGGTCATTTTACCCTCCAAACAAGATTAATATTGTGACTTAAAGGTCCATCCCTTACTAACCTTTGAATCCTATTCAGGCCAATATGACCTAATTGCAAATGCCAAGGATAAGTCTTACTAGAGTGAGAAGTTTCAAGCCTTTTAGAGTTATTATTAACCTCAGTGTTTAGCAATGAGTCGTTATTATGTTTGATAAAATATAGATTGTTTTACTTCTATCCATCATAGAGAAAAGATTTGTTTTTAGGAATCATAGCTTTATTATTAAAAGATACTGAATAAGAGTCTTTAAATAAACAAGTGACAGATATTAAATTCCTTTTAAGTTTAGGAACATAAAAACAATCTTTCCAAATTAAATTCCTATAATTATTAAAATAAAGATGGACGTCTCCTACTCCTTTAGCCAATACCAAGGATCCATCGCTCATCCGTAACATGAAGTGCTCATACACAGACTTCTCGTTTCCTTTAACCAAAACATGAACATGATCAGTTGCTCTAGAATCTATGACTTGAATGTCACTTGATTCCTTAACTAAATTAGTCTATATAATTAGAAGTTCATGCTTACATTCTCAAGAAAAGAAGCCCTTGTAATTCTTTTTTATGTGCCCAACTCTCCGACAGAAAAAGCACTTGAGATTCTTTGGGTTCTTTTTTTTCTTCTTCTTGTCCTTGCCTTTTGCTAGGATAGAAGGTTTCCTATTCTTAGCCCTCTACTTCGTTCCATTCCTTGGGTTAGGATTGGAACTAAATGTAGCTGTCAAGTTAGCCTCACCACCAGCAAGAGTTTCCCTTATTAGATTTTTGAACTCCTGTAACTACTTCATCCACTCAGTTAAGGTTACATCTTGTCTATTGCTCAAGTTATATGAGGCTTTAAATAGGATGAACTATTTAGATAGAGTCTCAAAGACTATATTCATCTATAACTTAGCATCTATGCCAGCTCCATGGGTTTGAGCCTTAGTGAGGTAACCCATGACCAACATCATATGCTCTTTCATAGGAGTCCCTAGTCTTTGTTTGTAGTTTAAGAGTTTCTGAAGAGCCCCTTGTCATTTTGTTAGGGCTTGGCCTCCAAACATGTCTTCCAGATTATCTAAGAGCCTACAGCACATTATGCATGCTAACCATAATGCAATAGCAGGCCTAATCATTAGCATCCTTTCAATAATCATACGCTTGGATTTGCTCGTTAATGGATTCCCTAGTAGGTTCGGGAGGATACGGTGTTGTCAACACAAATTTTAGTTTCTCAAAGGAAAGGATGATATTTAAGTTCCTTTCTCAATCATTGTAATTCTTGCCAGTTAACATGTTCTTATTGAGTATCAATGATAAAGCATTTTTGGATATTCTAATCTATAATAAATATTCATGCACCAAATATAAGCAAACATTCCACAATAGTTTAGTAAGATAACACAAAGAAATAAACATACAATTGTGTTTATGGGTCAAAACCTTGAAAATATTACAACCTTATAATGATAATTCCTAACTCAGAATCCAAAAAGCTGCCTAGGGGAGACTTGTCAAATTTAATTAAGAATATGGATCCCCTCTGATTAATATGTGCCTTCCATGACTCGTTTGATCTAGTATATACTAATAATTGTTTTCTTTGGCCATTAATTTCATTAACAAAGCTCCTAGGGAAGGTTAATAACAAAATTAATCTCGAGTGTATAACCATCGTTTCAATTATTTTATCCATGATTTATAATCGCCACCTAAGGGTGTACAATGATAAATCATGCTAAAATAATTATTCTTTTGGAGATCCAACTCAATACATGATAAAATCCCTCTCTACGGGTCGGAACCACCATGTGCTATCAACAATAGAGGCCTTAGGTCCTCTCTTCAAAAACCATCTCCCACTTAATATTTTAAAAGTCAAGATTTTATGTTAGCATGTATGAACGATTTTTAATGAGCAAAACTCCCTATTCTACATAGCATGTTATCAACATACATAGTAAATCATATTATAATGCAGACAAACAAAACAACATGCCAAGCTACAAGAAAAATAATAAATAGTCATAATATCATAGTTCCATCTTACAGAAAAGAAAATAAAAATTATAAAAGATCAATTGAAACATATTATTGATTCTTCATCTTGTATCTTCTTGTTATATCCTTCTTCATGTGGCTTCCGTCTTCTATTCTACAATATGTTATAAATTCAGCTCATCATAAAATTTCATGTTTCTCAGAATTGTCTCAAAAACAAAATAAAAACTACATTGAAAAATGCATCTTTTTTGAAAATAGTTATGCCCTGCTACTGGCCTGTCAAACTTTTAGATCAGCCTACTAGTCTGCAACCATCGACCTGTCGAACTAAAAGGTTCAGCCTATCATCTAGTGTTGAGCTAGCGTTTTTCCAAAAATAATGTAGAAAGTAGTTTTTAATTTTATTTTCAACAATTCATAAACATAAAAACTTATAAAAATAGAAAAATAATAGAACTCCAATCATCTCTATCTTCAAGATCCATCTTCACTTCAAACTTTTATTTTAATGCAAATTTTACACATTAAAATTAAAATAATAAATCATCAATGGTGATGATAGACTGCCATCTAATTACATGAAAAACCTAGGTACACATTTTAACCTCTAAGAAACAATAACTGACAAAAAATTAATTAATTAATAAAATATAAACTTAATCAACCATAATTAATTAATAAACATTCACCACATAATCTCATGACAACATTTAATTATATAGAAACACTAAAGTATCAATTCTCTAAAAAATTAAATTCAAGCATATGAGAGAATAAGGCCAAATAATTCATTATATAGCATGATTACAAACCCATAAAATCAACGTAAGAACCAACGTTTGATACCAATTTTTAAAACAGTACGGAATAGAATTTTAAAAATTTTAAATCAGAGCTTTTTCGAAAAAACAAGTTTGACATGCTAAATACATGAATCAATGATAGATCTTACTAACCTCTTTTATATACAGAAAGTAGTAGGAATCCATGAAGAAAAGAACATTCTAGAAGAGTCTCAACTATCGGAGTGCAAGTAGTCGCACGTACGCATAGTTTTTCCTCTGGTGACTCTTCTTCCAACCACTTGAGAATACCTAGAGCTACGGTTCTTGATGTTGAACAATAGCTTTCAGGAAGTTT
Source organism: Artocarpus hirsutus (assembly GCA_946598075.1). NCBI lineage: Eukaryota > Viridiplantae > Streptophyta > Magnoliopsida > Rosales > Moraceae > Artocarpus > Artocarpus hirsutus. Next base: position 3,743 of record CAMOHE010043544.1, on the reverse strand, counting down.
TAGAGTTTCTCTCACTAGAGTACTCACTATATACTTCTCAAACGATCTAAATAACAAAGAAAACTCATCCCTTATTTATAGTGGTCGAATTTAGGGTTAAGCCTTATTAGATTAGGCCTCAAAATTTGAGTCTAGATCAACTTCTAATGAAAAAATGCATCAAAAACATGTATACTGATTGTCGCATGTTTGGCATATAAATCTGGGAGATTGGCCTACCGAACTTACTACATCGGCCTATTGATGTTTTCTATCAGCTTGCCCACTATGCGATAATCTTGAATCCTTTGAATATCTTATTTTCACCCAGGAATCTTAGATAGAGCTTTAATTTTAATTCAAATAAACCAATAAAGAAGTTATTTGATTAAAATAGTCATATACTGATAATCCTATAGTAAATAAAATATTATCCAAATAATTCAACATGTTTATCTTGAATTAATTTACAAAATTAATTCAACAGATAAAGTAACATGACTTATTAAATCTAGTCTTATCGAATTTCAGCTAACCTAATAATTTAACATAAGTTACCAATATATAGGAAAAACACGCCATATCGTTACAGGTTTATTATGAGCTAGTAAAGGGGACCCGATGGACATATATAGTTCAAGCTTCTATAACTATAAAATACAATATCCTAGAGACATATTTTATAATTATCAACTCTAATGCTACTCTACTAAAAACTTAGAATTGCACTCTCGAACTATAGAGAATTACAAAACTCCAACAAGCTAACCATCCATGACATATCATAATATGTTACATTCCTATAGGATATTTATAATCGGATTAGAGATAAATTATGCTTTACTTTTCTGATTATTTTTATCTTACGTTCTATTATCTCACCATTGGAATACTTACAATTTATAAATAATATACCATTCAATTACACCAATATACCAAAATGTTGAGCACTCTAGTCTTCCAATTACAGGATCATGCATATAAGAGAATGTCATTAACACTACAAAAAGAGCTATGAATTCCATATCTACGAATAATGAGTCTACGTCAATCAAGAGTTATGTCTCTAACGTGACGGTATGCATACCATCATTAAATTAGGATGTCACCTTTTGGTACATTAAAAGACATAAGTCAAGAATAAGGGTCCATTAGTCATTTTAGGATTAAGATATAATACATATGATTGTCTAAAGTGAATTGATTTAACAAACGAAATTATTAGCCAAATCAATTCAACTTCTTGTCTCAATCCAATGCACCATCACCTATGACAATATAGCAATGTTTTTACTCATGGAGTCCCACTCCAATGACCAAGACAAGTCATCTTTCGTTAGGGATGTAGACAACATAACAATCTCAGCATGAATAAAGCACCCAACTTTATTCCCTCGATTGTAGATCTTATCATTTAGACCATTACCTTTAAGATTCTTGTCTTTTGCATAATCTAGCCATCATGTGCACTGTTTTAAAGGTTTAGATTGACAATCTCAAACTTTTGTTTACTTATCATACATTCAATAGAAATAAACATAAAAAGGACAACATTTTGTATATGAATAATAAATAAATTCTTTCTTAATAAGATATCTCCAAAAACTTATTACAACATTTTACTTCTTAGAACATTTTGTCTATCATTAAATGTAGTCGACCGAAATTTTAAATTCGTGCATAAAACTTTTTTATATAAAAAAAGAATATTTGAACCTAATAACATATTATCTGAGGCTTGCATTTGAAAAATTGCTCGGGGAAAATGACGAGAACATGAACATGAAAATTATGGGAAAAGTTTCACGTGAATTTATGCCACCAAATTAGTCTCAACCATTAATGATTATAATAATAAATAATAGAAGAAGTCCTAACATGGGATAAGTATATGACAACAGATCATCCTTTGGAAATACATGAAATCATTAATTAATCAACTAAATTCTCCATTTAATTATTACTACGAGTGGAATATATGTATCTAAATAATATGTCATTTTCTGAGTCCATTTTAAATCTATTTTGTAAAAAGCTGTACATAATCATATACCTATTTCATGTAAAGTTCATATCCTACAGAGAGACATTCCAAAAGTTCCCACATACACATACAAATCAAATTTGCTTATTTTTAAAGCTCTTTCTTGGTTAGGACTTCATTGTACTTGAATTGGAAATTTAGCATCCATGTGAAATGAACCCCACCAAATAAAAATTCTGCCAATGGCATTGGTAAGTTTGGTAGCTATCTTGAATCTCAACCAATGACCACAACATTAAGTGTTGTCATGATCCATAGATATTCTTCAAAATGTCCCACTGACAAAACTTGTTTAAAATATATATAAAATTATAAAGATGACCTGAAATTGTCATATGTCATGATGATATTAAACTTGTGGGGTCCAAAGGGTGTCCATAGATGGCACATGTTACTCACCCAAACCATACAAGTTTTTTCAGTTCTCTGTTTAATTATCATGCCGTATTTATCTCTAGTGGACAAGATTTAATGGTCACTTTGTGACTTGACTTGTTGCGGGATAAGTTCTTGATTAGTTGAGATTCTTTCATGAGAATATTAATTCTTTCTCTTAATTTTAATTAATGGTATGATTAAACAAAAAGCAATTGACTTTTCACCTTTGGCTTTTTTCATAAGCATGTAATTATAATCTATAATTAAATGTTCATGGTGAGTCATTATTTAATTGAATAGTGAATAAGAGAGAGGACGTCAATTTTTAATGCATAACATCCTTTTTGAATAATACGTGACACCCACTTACCAAATTATTCAGCAATGTTGATGTGTACTCACTAAAGAAAGAAAGAAATATCTTTTAAGTTAATTTAAACCAAAAGTGAGCTTTCATATACAAAGAAAAATTGAGATAGATATCACTATGGTATGCTAGCACTTTATCATGACGCAGTTAATAGTGGAAAATTAGGTGTGATGTGCTGAAGAAGTACCATCTTTTTTGTGTCATCATGTTTTGCAGAGCATTATGAGAAAAAAGGATGTTTTCTACACAAAAATTGGCAATTTCCTTTCTCAATGTTTCGTGATGTTGTCACTTACATCTAAGTTCTAATTATGCAACTCTTTCAACAAATATAAAATAAAGGATTACTAATACTAATAACCCCTGGATTTTAGAGTTTCTTTATTTTACTCTTTGAACTTTAAAATCACCATTTTATCTACTAAATTTTTAAAACTCCTTGCTTAGCTCTTTCCATTCGTTTTTTGTTCAAATAAACAGAACTAAGCCCAAATGATTTACGCATGGATCACCCAAACAAAACTTACGAGTGATAAAATTTTATTTTTCTTCTTACAAGACTAATGTGCTAATTATATGGGCTTAATTCCATTTATTTGAACAAAAAATCAGTAGAGAGGGCCAAGTAAGGAGTTTTAAAAATTCAGAAAGCAAGGTGATGATTTTTAAAGATTAGGGACAAAATTGGAGAATTCCTAAAGTTAAGGGGCCATCAGTATTAATAATCTTAACACTACAAGAAAATATTGATTACACGACATTTATTTCACGACCGTTTCACAAAAACCGTCGTGTAAAAGGCAAAAATGCGCGGCAAGTTACGCCCGTGAAAACGAAGACCGTCGTGGGAAGGTGTGAAGATACCACGACGGTTTTTCAGAAAACCGTCGTGGAAGATTTAGGCTACCACGACGGTTTTTGGAGAAAACCGTCGTGGAAGATTAGGGCTACCACGACGGTTTTCTCCAAAAA
>CAMOHE010043543.1:0-16263 GCA_946598075.1 Artocarpus hirsutus | reverse complement strand
TTATTATTATTGTTAATGTTATTATTATCCTTATTATAAAATTATTATTTTATATTGATATAATATTTATGTTGTATAAAAATATTAATTTATAATAATAATATTATTATTATTGTGTAATATAATTATTGTAAAATATTATGTATATATATAAGATATATGTTATGGCAAATAATATATAATATATAGAAATGAATATAAATAGTAATAAAAAATAATTCTTAGTAAAAATATAATCCTTTATAATATATTGTTAACTTATATAATATTAATATTAAATAATAATATTAAGTTTTGGTAATATTATAAATATTTAATAGTTTTAATATTATATTGTGTTATTTATTTATTATCATCATCATCATTAAAAAAAAAAAAGAGGTGAGATTCCTATAGTTTTAAGATTCCTAAGAATATAAATATCATCCTTGTTGGGTAGAATTCATATTACCCAAAATAAGGTAAAGTAAATCCTAAGGAATTAAGTTTCCTAAGAATCTAAAAATTAAAATTCTTGTGTCAAATGTGATAATTTTGCAGATTCCCATATTCACCCTTAAGATTATTACATACTAAACGCCCCTTAGGGAAATGCTATGCTAAGAACTTCTAAACACTCTCATCAATAAGACCCATTTTAAACAACCATTGGATAAAAAATGAAGGGTCAAAAATGCAGCAAGGGAGGGGGAGTGGGGGGGAGGCCTAAATGGAGGTAGGTCAACATCGGTCCAACAGTGACCCAAAGCGGAGGTCATGTTTGTTTTCATCGTGAGTAGCTTTGCAAGGTTCGTGATGGATTCTGCCATGAGGTTGTGATGAAGTTGTGAATCGTGTTGTTAACTTCGCGATGGAGGTGAATCCCAAAGATGGGATCCATGACGATCTAAGTTTGTCGGTGATTTAAGTTCTCTAAACCATGCATTTCCTTCACTTTCCTTACCAGAAAATCATATATTCCTTGAACATGCCTTAAGATATAATTATTTATTGTTCATTATTAAGCTCCCATTATTTTGAACAAGAAAATGAATTCGGGAATAAACACCTGTCTTGATTGAAGTCGGAATTAATGGTTGAAATAGTAGTGGATTTTAGAAGAAGAGGTGCTGAAAAGTTAGGGAGGCCTTCAACAAGGTTGATAGCAGATTTCTAGGCAAGGTGTGATAGTTCTTGAATAGGTGAAGGCTTGAAGTGCTTTTGTTTTGTCAAGATTAGGCATTGTTGACAGTAATCCCCACCCACTCAAAGGTCGATGGCGTCCATAGCCTTTTTTTTGGTTTTTTTTTTTTTTTAGTTTGGTGTATTTGAACTCATTACATTAATGGTGAGCTCGTTTGCTTTTCACCATTAGATTCAAATCTAACTGAATAAAAAAGGTCTAATTGATAAGAACTTTAAAGGTCTTATCATGACATTTCTCTTATTATTATATTATTATTTTTTATTTTTTGGAATGACTATTAGCCTATTGGGTAAGGGATAGTCTTAACTATTATTTCAATTATGAACAATATAAAATCTTTATATAATATAATAAAAAAATTATTACAATATAAAATTTTTATATGTTTTAATAAAAATAAGTTTAACTAATAATTTTAATAATTATGTTAAACATCCTATATTTTAGCAAGTCTGGTTCAGCTCCAATTGTCTTGCTCGACAAAAAAAAAAGTGTCGCAGCAAGTCCAACACTTCGTCAAAGTCAAAGAGACGCTTTAACTCATCATTAAACGAGTCACTTTTATTTAATCCTAAAAATTAAAAAAAGAAAGAAAAAGACGAAAAACTTCTCCATTTTCTTCTCTTTTTCAGTCTTCTTCGTCGATTCGTCGATTCGGCTTTATCATCTCCTCGGGCCAAATTCTTTTCTTGTCTCACACACATTTTCTTATTTTTTTTTTTCACGCGTAAAAAGTCCGCTCTTTCATTGCCTATCGCTAATCAAAATTCTGTTTAAAATTTTTGTCCCATTTGGTTTCTTCCATCTCTCCATTTTCATTTTGCCCTTTCAAATCTCTCTCTCTCTCTCTCTCTCTCTCTCTCTCTCTTTTGCGTTGTAGCACAATTGTACTTACCACTGAGATAAAGAGATAAATTTCCATGGCGGTTTCAGCCTTCAAATCTTCTTCTAGAAGAAGCAATTTCACAAATCCTTCTTCATCATCATCAACAGCTGCACGAAGTGTTCGACCAAAAGCCGATACTTCATCGTCGAAGCAGCCGACCACTCTTCGGAGATCGAGAAGCGTAAGCGCATTTTGCAGGAGGACCAGTTCAGAAATCTCATCTTCTTCCGACGATTTCCTCAACAAGAGAGACAATCCGCTCTTCTGGTCCGCCGACTCTCCCCCTGACCTCGAAACCAATCCGGTCTCGTCGGTTACTCCATCACACGGCGTCGTTTATGGTTCCGGTGAGGCCAATTGGAAGAAGGAGAGCTCCGGTGCCGGAGAAGATCGGAGGGGAAGATCGGTCGCGAGAAATTCCGATGCTTTGGTCGGAAGAAAGGAGGTCCATCGGAGCTTGTCCAGGTTCGACACCGGTAGCCGCAATCGGTCCGTGTCTCGATGTCCTGTTTCAAGGAGACACTTCGTGAATTCCGAGGTTTGGCGTTATTTTCGGAGAAAATTCAATTGCTGTTGTTGTTGTTGCCCTCCTTTTTTTTTTTTTTCTCGATTGTAGTGGAAAAACATCCACAGGCACACTTTCTGGACGGTTATATTTTTTAAATTTCGTAAAAATGTTATGTTCTTTTTAAATCTGATAAAATTATAATGTGGGTTCAATTCTATATCTTACCACAGGATTGTCCCCCTAGAAAACATTTTTTTTTTATTGGTGTTTTTCTCTGTTTGTTGTTTGTACAGAGTGAAGCTGAGCAAGAATGTAGTTCAGTGAAGAAAATTGGGAGCAGAAATAATTCGGATCTTGGTAGTGATAAAGATAAGAGAAGTATGCTTAGAACTATGAGCAGTTCAGATACGGCGGATCAGAAGGGTCTAAGGACATGGTCTAGTCAGCATTTGGCTTCGGAGCCTCCACATGATTCTACTTTGAATTTGGTACAAACTACGCGGACCTATTACTTTCCAAATCCGCAATGTGCATAAAATTGATGGTAATTTGTGGAGGGAAACTATTTTCATAGTTAATTTGGGTTTTGTGTAAGATTTGTTTTCAGTCTTGTCCACATCCAACTTGGGAAGACGAAGAAAAGACCATTAAAGCAGTCTACGGACAAATGAAGGTGGGATGTGAACTTATAATCCTTATTTTTGCTGTGTTTATATTAATTTTTAATTGAAACAAAAATTTATAGATGGAGGAACATCAATTATTAAAACAAAAGTGACACTTCGAGAACAACAGTTCTCAAAGAGATTATATAATAACTAAATCGAAAGTAACACATTGTGGTTGTCTTAATAGAATTTGGTCCATAGTTTGGCTTTGGAAAGGATAGTATGCAAAATAGTTTAATTGCAAGGTTAAGTCCTATATTTCAAAATAACAATTTGCTGATAATGATGATTGATAAAGAGTCCTTTGTACTGTATACTTTGCCTTTGCAGTCATCAGTCAAGGGGAACCCTTTGGAAAGCCATGCTACAGCTAGCGGTATATATGAAACTGTTCGATCAGAAGTGAGGCGTGCAATATTGGAAATCCAAAATGACCTTGAAAAGGTATATTTTCTTTATGGCTTTTAATATATTGTTTTTCGTTTCCTCTTTTTCCTTTTTGACATGTGGGTTTTCTTTTTGGACTCTTTAATTTTTTTTAAGTATTAGGGTTTAGTTTTGTATAGTTTTTTTCCTCTTTTTAGCCAAGCTTATAATGAAAAGGGCCTTGGTCGGTTGGCATTTTAATTATACATCCAAGATGTTTGAAATATATAGTTTCCTTGTTTAAAGATTTGTGTTTTTGTAATTGTTCGCTTTCTTTAATTGCATCTTTGAAGATATCTCGTTAATTTTTTCTTAAATAAATTAGTGAGGTGTCTGTAAATAAATTTTGTAGTTTAACATAGGCCATCTGTTACAGAAGCATACCAAAGTCTTGAAGAAGACAGTGAGATTGATATGCATGTTGTCAAAGATGCAAGGCCAAGAACGGAAGAAGTTCTTAAATAAACATTTTTTAAGCTGGATCTTGATTAAATAAAAACATTGTTGAATTATCCTCATAATAGAATGTTTCATCATTCATGAAAATTGAAGTTTAAAAAAGTTGAATTCTCAACCAGTGAAGTACGGGAGCTTGGTCTGAGGTGCGTCTACTAGTGTCTAATTTCAGGGGATGGTGGAACTGTTGTTTACCTTCTGCTCAGAAATGGTGGTTGGTCATATTGGTTGTGACTTTGCGGAGGTTTTTTAATGATTGTTGTTCAAAATATAGAACTTTTTGGAATTTGAATATCATTGTGTTAGGAACTTAGTAGATAATTAGTTGATTATGTGGTTTGTTAATGGTTGTTATTGGTTAATTGTTTGGTTAGTAGTCTCTAAGCGGTTAGTTGGAAAGGAAATTAGTGGGAATTAGTCGTATAAATAGGAGGTTTATTGGCTTATGATGGGCATGGTCTGATTTTGGTGAGAGCTTGGGGAAACCCTTGGGAGAGTTGCAGCCTCTTGAATGCTACTGTCTTCGTATTCATTTTTGTTTCAGTCAATGACATTAGTTCTATCTTCAATTATGCTTCATTTCTACCATTGAATAGCTAGGTATCTAACAATTTGGTATCAGAGCGGCTTGATTCTCGGACAAAGATGAAAATGGAGGAAAGAATTGAAGCTCTGAAAAGAGTGTTGCCAAGGTTAGGGTTGGATGGCAGGGGCTCCCTAACTTGTAGCAGGACATGGATCTTTTGGCTCAAACCGTGATGTGATTTGAGAAGATGGTTGAGGACAGATTCGGTGCAATGCCGAAGTCGACCGGTGTGGCTAAATGGAGCCAATATTTGCCGATGAGTAGGAGAAACTTAGATTTAAGATTGTCAAGACCTACGGTTTCTAATCCTAGTGTTTTTGGAGGCATGTGACCTGCACAACCTTGACTAGACTACGACGATTTGCTTCGGCGAACAATCGGGGAGGATAGACAACCTCATCTAAGTGTCGATCCAAGAACTCCTCGTCCAGAGAGTCCCTGGAGGCGACGCGATTTGGTGAACGTTGGGATTTTCAACTTCGACGGGACCATAGGATTTCGTATGGAGGCAAATCATGCCTGGGTTCGACAGAGGTGGAAATGCTAGGCTGTCCGACATCTAGTTCCAAAGATCCACATGGAGATCGCGTGGAATTGCACGATTTGAGTGGTTTCTCGTGATCTGGAGCCAAGTTGCTCCTATCTACGGGGAACGACAGCTGGTTGGAGAAGGAATTTGAGAACGCAAGTGTGATTTGTTTTGGGTTTCATGATTCCGACGAGATTAGAGCAGATTTTGGTAACATTGGTGTTCAATGTCGTGATTCCAACATTGTTGGGGTTAGTTCCGGCACCATTAATGCTAGGCTTTGCGATTTTGACACGACTAAGGTTGATTTTGGTGAAATGGGGACTAGGCCTTGTGATTGCGACAAGATTAGAGCTTATTTAGGCGAGTTTGTGACAAAAAAACGCGATGAGGGCAATGGGCTTCAAGATTTTGGCGCGATTTGGGCTAGGTTTGCGATTTCTGAAGATGTTGGGACCAGGTTTGTGAACTTCGGGGAGAATTCTGTTGACATTAGAGCTTGGCCTTGAAATTCCAACGAAATTGGGACCAATTTTAGTAAGATTTTGTTTGGGTTCCCAAATTTTGATGCTATTGTAACTGGGTTAAGGGATTCTATCGTGAGTTTAGGTCGATTAAGGTTGGGTCTTGGTATTCCAAGGTTAGTGGGGTTGAACTAGGGAATTTTGGTGCAAAATCCTACGAGTTTGGGGTTGTGGTCCAAACTTCCAGCTGGTTGTGGACTGGAATTGGTTATTCCAGCAGGATTGGGGTTGATTCTGGCAAGATTAATGTTGGGTTTTTCAAGGATTTCATGAAGTTTCCGAAAGATGGATGTTCGGTAAAATTCACTAACGCAAGTGCACATTATCGATCAAGTAATAGAGTGATGAGTATGAGCATCGTCTCACAGGGGCTGTTGAATAATAATCTAAGTAATTACTAAATTTGGACTAACTTTAAAATTTATCTAGCAAATCAAATGGAATTAAGATGAACAAAACGAAATACCAATATTAAAACTAAATTAAGAGAAATAATTACAAGTAACTAAGAAATAAACCAATGAGACTAAAGCGTTAAGGCATCTAATTTCACCATAATTATTAGACATAAAATTCCATATAATTACGCATCCCGATTGATAATACTCATGTGTTGGAAATTCTCAATCAATTTACTATCCTATCTCTAGGTATAGCAAACCTACTCAATTTATTAACCCACTATATGTCTATGTGAATTTAAATAAATCTAAGTGCATTAAGATCCATGAATATTCCCAGCTTACAATGAGTCTTTTGGGTCATCTTATCACTTAAAGCTACACAAATAACATGGTATATATCTATCTATATTTAATTCATGGTTATATGCTATATGAAGTATTTGCATATTCTTCCTTCTTAGTTTCAAACATGCACATCAGATCATTTGGATGGTAGCTAATCATTCAAAAGCATTACGCACAATAACAAACAACTCATATGAATAAAATCAATTATGGTGCATAAATAAATATGAAATTTACATCATGGTGATTAGGCTACATCGTAGCCCTAACTAAGAAAATTAGAACACAATTAAAAGAGAAACAAAAACTGAAATTTCAATTAAATCAAACATAAGGAGTTAAGAGAACAAGAAATTTTGTCACTAATCTCTCACTTCTTACTCCAAATTGCTTGAAAGCTCCTAAGAAAATTCAATGATGCTCTGAAAATAAAAACCCTAGATGTCCTTTGATAGTTACATCCTCATCTATTTATACTACTCTTAGGTTAACTAAGTCCTTTTTTCATGTCCAGAAATCACGCCTGAGAATCATATTTGACGCCGCGGCCCTCTTTTATAACGTCACAGCGCTATCCAAATTTTGCCGTAGCGCCACGATGCTCAATTTCCAGTGCCGCAGCGCTAGCTCTCTGCCAACAGAGAATTGAGAAGGCTGAACTCGGGTGCCGCGGCGCTGCTTCTCTGCCAAGGTGCTTTCCTCCAGTTTCTTGCTTGATTTGTATTTTTTTTTCCACTTGCTCCCTTTTCTTTTCTTTTTCTTCAACCTACATCATTTAAGGCAAACCTTTATAAAAATGGGTATTTCACATGATTTTTCTTAAGAGCATAGTATTATTCACCAACTAAAAGTGGCTAAATAACTCTATAAACTAGAGTTATCAAAACCCCCTAAACTAACTTTTGCTAGTCCTTAAGCAAAACCAGGAAATAACACAAACATGGAACAACAAATCCTTCAAGATGTCCTCCAAAATTTTTCCCTCCTACAATTCAAAGAAGAGAACAAACTTCCATCCAAACATTGAGATCGATTTGCTAGTTAAGACTAATTCTAATTTTATGACCCATGTGTATGTGCTTCCCATTCTTTTCAAATTGTGTGCAGTTCAGAGATATCCACATTGATATGTGGATCCTTGAGGATTTTGTAAAGGCCAAATTTCATAAGTTCACCTTTCATTTCTTTCTCCACTAATGTAGGCTAACCATCTGATCAAAATTATTAGGACTTTATTCAACTTGTAACGTAAGGTTAGGCTAAGGGTGAGATAAAAGTCAATTTAAGCTCACTTCACCTATCCCATGTTGATTTCAAAGATCACTTAGAGCTTACTTCATCATCCTCAATTGCACTCCTTTCAATCCCTTTCACTGTCTTCATCACCACTTATTGTTGTCATTCTCAACCCCTTTTACATTGTGTTGTTGTTGTGTGATTTTTTTTCTTTTAGTTTTGTTGATTTTTTTTCTTGTTTTTTTGAATTTTTTTTCCTGCTACACTTGCAAACTTGATAGATATATGACATGCGTTTAGCAAGGTGCATCAAATACTGAAATCAAATAAATAATAAACTCAATAACCTCTAAACTCAAAATAGCTTCCATGCTCAAAATAACTTCCTCAATCAAATAACAAACTCATCAACTTCTTCGCTCCACCCTACCTCCCAAGTATGCTCAAAACACTTTAGAAATCAACATGTTCAAGGGTATGGGACAAGGAATAATTTTTGACTGGGTTAACAAATGCAGGTGACAAAGAAAGAATGCATTCTGTATCAAGGCTCAATGGGGTAACTAGGGATACATAAACAACGTCGGCTTGATAGGCTCAAACGATCCAAAAATGGCCTAAATCATATTTTCAATCAGATGTAGCCTAGGATTTCGTCTCGAGAGAAAATTAGATGAATTCTAAAACTTGGGTGAACATCAACTGGACATACACACAATGCAAAAATTCAAGGTTCTTGTGCTCAATAAATGGATCATAAATTCAGAGTTAGAATTATATAACAAATCCATCACAAGTTTAGACAAAATTCGCACCACCCTAAAAATTAAAGGATTCAATCATATCTAGATTTATCATTGCAGGTATGTATCATTTCAAGTTTCAAAAAGGGTTAACAAAATTTTAACAAAATTTTCAAATAAGATTTTTATTAATAAGATAAGGAAAATTTTGTTCTCCCCTCCCCAACTAAATGAAGCAGTACCCTCAATGCGCAAATAAGAAAGAGAAAAGGGAAAGGAAACCCCTTGAGCAAAGAATAAGGCCAATGTGACTTGTACTAGATGTGTGAAATCTGAGAGGATAGAAAAAACAAAGAAACAAAATTTAAGAACTTAAATAACTTGAGAACGAAAAGAAAAACACCTAACTAATAAAACAAATATTGAAATCGAAATTAGGGCTCATGGCTGTTAGGAAAATGCGGCGAAGGTGGCAGTTGAGATTCATCCATGCCCAAGTATCGAGCAATTGCCCGCGTCATTGCAATGTTGTATTACAAGCCCAGCTCCAAACGACGCAAGCGGTCAGTGATTTGTATGCCCGGAGCAGGGATGGAAGGTGGTGGACTGGTAGGCTCGAGGTGTTCGGGTTGCGGGGGTTGGCTCGAGGAAGAAGCAACTGACCTCCGTCGGGGTTGCGCATGGGCATCTTGGTCTCAGAAGCTTTCCAAAACTTTTCTGTTAATGATCTTCGTCAGTTGCAACGGTGCTTCTCTTTGGTCAAAATGGACTTTAGCATCAATGCACAGCTTGGTGATGAAGGAAGAATGATCTAAGTTGCCAGTCGTTGAACCGCTAGCGGTTCGAAGAATGTTGTCTTGGATCACGTTCCCAACATCAATAGTTTTACTTGTAACAATGGCAAATAACAAGATAGCTCTATCCTTGGTAACATCAAAAAAATACATTACAGGCATCAATTTGACAGTAAGAAAATATAACCAGGCTTTATTTTCCCTATCCAATGTGGCGGATGGGAAAGACACAACTTCTCCCTTGTTAATTTCCACTTTGTACTCGAAAGAGCCACCGTCTGAAGGACTTCCTCATAGTCCAAGTCCTCACTAAATACTCATAATTTTCATCATTATCAATGTTATGGAGCCCATAATACCTAATGGTGGTTTTATCAAAACGAACCAGCTTACCTGTTACTCTTACCTGAAGATTGTCATGCTCTGGTGCATTGGCATAAAATTCTTGGACAATAGGAACCACAGCAGCCTCAGGTTGTTCAATAAACTTACTGCATCCTCTCCTTATAACCATATTAATGAATGCCGTAGAAAAATCATCACTAGGATCTAATCCCCACTCTGGCACTACAGTTTTCTTGATAATTGCATCATGTCGCTTTTGCGTTGCCTCGCTCACAAAGCGATTGGATGGGGTGGATGATGAGGCGGGAGTACGTGCACGCTTAAAAGCCATTATATATATATATTTTGTTTCTTTTTTTTATATATATTTTCGTTTTTTTATATATATTTTTGTTTTTTTTAACAACACGCCTAAAAACTAAGCACTCAACACCAATGACTATTCCCTAAAACTGCACACAAGCCACACCCAACAATTCCAAAACTACTCTTGCAAAATAACAACACCAAACACCTCAAACACTCAAACACCTAAAATGCTCATAGTAAATCGTACCTTGATAACTTCTTGTAGAATTGAAATCACAAATATACTATGAAGTTTAATCTTCATGGAAAATCACAAATAAAAATATGGAAAGGAGATGACTTACCTGGTGAGGAGAGAGGAAATCTTGTGGAGAAGCCCTTGATCTCCAACAATGGAGTTGAGAAAGGGGGAAAAATGTAGCCAAAACGTTGGGGAGCTTGCTCTTTGCAAGGTTTTCTATAGAGAGAAAAAACATAAGGGAGAGAAAGAAGTTATTTAGTGAGAGAAAGTGAATGTGTGAGAATATGGAAAGTGGGTGAGTGGGTGTGCTTAAACAATTTTTTTTTTGGATTACTCATAATAGCGCTGTGGCGATATTTCGAATCTGTCTCTTTTTTGGGTGCCTTTTCTTTTATTTTGGGCGCCGCAGCGTTGCGTGTTGCCTCTGCCCGAAAGTAAGTGTGAGCCTCTGAGATGAGCGCCGTGGCGCTTTGCTTCTGCCAAGACCTATTCTGATCGTCCCCAGGTGAGTGCCGCTGCGCTCCAAATTGAGGGTTGCGGCGCTTAGATTCTGCCAAGAACTCAATTTACTCCAATGGTTTTTTCTCTATGAGCTTCTCTGCTGACTTCAACACCTACATAAAAGATAGAAACTTTGAGAAGCAAAAGTAACCTAAATTTATTTATTTATTTATTTATTTTTTATTTTATTTTATTTTTATTTTTATTTTTTTATAGAAACGACATGATAGAAAGGTTAATGCTTGGGTTGCCTCTCAAGAAGCACTTGCTTTATATTCTTTAGCCAGATTGTCTTAACTGTCACTCTGTAGGATATCGTAGCTCAATGGTGGTTTTATGCCTGTTAAAACCATCACCAAAGTAGGGCTTCAAACGCTGACCATTGACCTTAAATGTGCCTTTGGTGTCATGTGTAACCTCTATTGCTCCAGATGGAAAGACTTGTGTTACTGTAAATTTTATATGGTCATGACCACATAGACTTCAGCTTGGAAACAATTTAAGGCGAGAGTTATAGAGCAAAACCTGTTGACCAACTGCGAAATCTTTTCTGAGAATGTGCTTATCTGCTATCTTTTTATTTTCTCCTTGTAAAGCTTAGCATTTTCATAAGCATCAAGCCAAAATTCATGCAACTCATTTAGTTGTAACAATCTAGCCTCACCTGTCACATGTGCATCATAGTTCAAGAATTTAATTGCCAATAAGCCCTATGTTCTAGCTCCACTAGCAAGTAACTTGCTTTTTCAAATACTAGCCTAAAAGGAGACATCCCAATAGGAGTTTTGTATGCAGTCCTATACGCCCAAAGTGCATCATCCAACTTAAGAGACTAATCCTTCCTAGAGGCATTCATTGTTTTCTCCAAAATCCTCTTGATTTCCCTATTTGAAACCTCCACCTGACCACTAGTCTGAGGGTGATAAGCTATTGCAACCTTATTTGTGACCCCATATTTACGCAAAAGTGCTTCAAATTGCTTGCTACTAAAATGCGACCCTTGATCACTTATGATTGCCCTACGGGTGCCAAATTGGGTAAAAATGTTCTTTTTCAAGAATTTGACCATGACACAAGCATCATTTGTTGGCACAGTCATAGCCTCTACCCACTTAGATACTCTATAACCACCAAGATATATTCATTCCCAAATAAAGGTGGAAACGGTCCCATGAAATCAATACCCCAAACGTCAAATAATTCGCAAGCAATAATATTGTTTAAAGGCATTTCATTCTTCTTGGAAATGTTTCCAGTTCTTTGGCATCTATCGCATGCGGCTACATAAGAGTGTGCATCTGTGAAGAGTGTGGGCCAATAGAAGCCTGATTGCAACACTTTAGTTGCAGTTTTGGAACTACCAAAGTGGCCACCAGTCTCTCCATCATGACAAAGTTGCAAGATACTTACCATTTCATCCTTGGGAACGCATCTTCTTATTACCTAATCTGCACAAACTTAGGAAATGGGAACGCATCTTCTTATTACCTAATCTGCACAAACTTATTACCTAATTTGCACAAACTTTAAACAAGAATGGTTCTTCCCAAAAGTAATGTTTTAACATCAAAATTTTTTTTTTCTTCTGTTGATATGACAAATTAGTAGGTAGAACATTACTTGCCAAATAGTTTGCAAAATCAACGTACCAGGGGGCTCGTGTGGACTTGATAGAAAATACCTGCTCATCAGGAAATTCCTCCAGAATTAGGCTTGCCATTTCATCATGATTAGGAATTCTAGACAAGTGATCTGCAACTAGGTTTTCAGTTCCTTTCTTGTCTTTGATTTCCAAATCAAACTCTTGTAGCAATAAGATCCACTTGATTAACCTAGGCTTGAATTCCTTCTTTTCTAACAAGTACTTCAAAGCGGAATGATCAGAGTAAACAATTACTTTTGAACCAATCAAATAAGAACGAAATTTATCAAAAGCAAAAACTACTGCCGAGAGTTCCTTTTCAATTGTTGTGTAGTTTAGTTGTGCTCCCAACAAGGTCCGATTAACATGATAGATAGTTTGAAAAATTCCATTCTTTCGCTGGCCCAACACTGCTCCAACTGCTTAATCGGTTGCATCACACATGAGCTCAAAAGGTAAACCCCAATCTGGTGCTGCCATGGTCGGTGCTGACACAAGCTTTTCCTTCAACGTGTTAAAAGCCTGCAAACATTCATCGAAAAAAACAAATGGAGTATATTTAACCAACAAATTAGATAGAAGTTTAGCAATTTTAGAAAATTCTTTTATGAACCGCCTATAAAATCTTGCATGCCCCAAGAATCTGCGAACAAATTTTTACAGACGTGGGTGGAGGTAATTTTGCAATAACGTCCACTTTGGCTAGATCAACTTTAATGCCGCTTCTAGAAAACTTGTGTCAAGTACAATTCCTTCTTGTACCATAAAATGACACTTTTCCCAATTCAAAACAAGGTTAGTCTCCTCACATCTTTGTAACACCAAAGCTAAATTATGTAAGTATGAATCAAATGATGAGCCAAAAACAGAAAAGTCATCCATGAAAATTTCAATGAACTTGTCCGCCATATTAGAAAAAATGGCCATCATACAACATTGAAAAGTGGTTGGTGCATTACAAAGACTAAAGGGCATCCTTCTGTAGGCAAAGGTGCCATAAGGACAAGTGGATGTGGTTTTTTCTTGATCCTCGGGTGTAATAGGAATCTGATTATACCTTGAATATCCATCTAGAAAACAATAAAACTCATGTTCTGCAAGTCTTTCCAACATTTGATCAATGAATGGCAAAGGAAAATGATCTTTCCTAGTGGCGTCGTTTAATTTCCTATAGTCCATACACACACGCCACCCAGTAATTGTTCTACTTGGAATTAATTCATTATTATCAATCTTTTGAACAGTCATAGCTCTTTTCTTTGGCACAACTTGCACAGGACTTACCGATGAACTATCTGATATGGGATAGATAATCCCAGCATCCAATAGTTTGATGACCTTAGCTTTCATCACTTCTTGCATTTTTGGGTTTAGACGCCTTTGGGGTTGAATGGTGGGCTTGTATTGCTCCTCCATAAGAATTTTATGCATGCAAATGGAGGGGCTTATTCTCTTGATGTCTGCGATCTTCCATCCAATTGCGCCTTTGTGCTCTCTTAACATCCTAAGCAGTTTTTCCCTGTCAAAGAAGAAGAAATATGTTGAAAATCTTCTAAAGTTAGTATCTGGATTTTAGGGACTAAACAAAGAAATATTTTAGCTGATTGACAGCTATAGAATCAAAATTTATTAGTCTAATGGGCTATAATTTGACAGCTTTTTTACTTTCCTAGTTTAGTTCTTTTTCTGTTATTAGATTAGGAAAACCAATCGTTGTACCAGTATATATGTAGCATCTGTTTATCATTTTTATTCAGAGAAATAAGAAATATTCAATATTCTCTCAAAACTCTTTCAAAACTTTTACTCTCAAAAACTTTCATGGTATCAGAGCCCTTCTGATCCTAGGGCTAAAACTACGTTCGTACCGCCGTCAGTAACCACCCCATGCGTCGTCTGCTGCTGCGCATCCGTATAGTTTGTTGTCCATACAGCCCGTTGTGCAGTCTCGTCTCGTACAAGTTCGTACAACCGCCAGTACAAGTTCGTGCATGCTGCCCGTACAAAGTGCATACCCCCGTCTGTACAAGTCCGTACAATGCCGTCTGCATGACCCCCCGTGTAGTTGTTGATCGTCACATGTCCGTACAGATTGTATGCTTACACGGTGAAATTCAAAATGATGACAGAAAATCTCAGTTCCTCCTCAGCATCTGACGTCACCTCTCATCAAAATTCCACTGTCTCCAATCCTAGTGGAATGTCAAACAACAGTCAAATTCTCATTACAGGACACAAACTCAATGGGAACAGTTATCTCCAATGGTCCCAAATTGGTGATGATGTTTATTTGTAGGAGAAGAAAAGATGATTATCTCACCGAGGAAGTTGCCATTCCAGGGAAAAATGATTCATGGTATAAGACTTGGAAGACCGACAATCACTTGGTAATGTCATGGTTAATAAATTCCATAAACAATGAGATAGGTGAGAATTTTCTTCTGTATGGGACGACAAAGGAAATTTGGGATGTGAGAGAGACATATTCAAGTTCTAAAAACATCTCAGAACTTTTTGAGATCGAAGCCAAACTACAAATGGTGTCTCTTTTAAAAGTTTGTTTAAATTCCTATGTCAATAAAGACAGTGAAATTATGTTGTGGCACTATGGTATTGGCCACCCTAATTTTATATATTTAGAAAAACTTTTTGCTTCAATGTTCATCAATAAAAATCCGAAACATTTCAAATGTAAAATTTGTCAATTCTCCAAGCATACTTGTAATACCTATCTTAGTCTTTCATACAAACCATCTCGTCCATTTGCCATGATTCATAGTGATGTGTGGGGTCCCTCAAGAGGAAAAAATATAACAGGAACTCGATGGTTCGTATCATTTGTTGATGATCGCACTAGGCTGACCTGGATATTTCTCATAAAAGAAAAATCAGAAATAGGTCAAATTTTTCAAAACTTCAACAACACGATACAAACATATAAGTTTAGAAGAAAAAAAATATGTTTTTCAATATATCAGAAAGTGTGTACAGAGGGCTCTTTATATACAGCTTTGAAAGAACAAAAAAAGGAAACAAATCTCCTAAAAAATTGCTCCTATCAATCAGCCATAATCTTGCCTAAAGAAAGAAAGAAAATCAGCAATCCAAATCACTAATTAGCTGTCAATCTAATAGCTGTCAGCCATGAAATTATTGCAGATTCTAACACTCCCCCTCAAGCTGGAATGTAGATGTTTGTCATCCCTAGCTTGTTTACCATATCTTCAAAACTCGGTCTGTGCAGACTTTGTCAAGACATCTGCTGTTTGTTCTTTGGTTGGAATGTATGTCATGCAAATACTTCCATTATCAATCTTCTCTTTAAAAAAATGGCGATCCACTTCCACGTGTTTCGTCCTGTCATGATGAACAGGATTGTGAGCAATACTAACAGCAGCCTTATTGTCGCAATAAAGCTTCATTGGATAGGTATTCGAGATCTTTAGTTCTCCCAGTAGTCTTCTGAGCCACATCCCTTCACATATGCCATGAGCTAAGGCTCAAAATTCTGCTTCTGCACTACTCCTAGCTACTACAGGTTGTTTTTTACTCCTCCACGTTACTAGATTTCCGCAAGCATAGGTACAGTACCCAAAAGTTGATCTTCTATCCACAGAGGATCCTGCCCAGTCAGCATCTGTGTACACTTCCACCATCCTGTTGTCTCCTTTCTTGAAGAATAACCCTCTGCCAGGAGTGTTTTTCAAATACCTTAGTATCTTGTTGACTGGCCCAAGATGTATCTCCTTTGGTGAGTGCATGAACTGACTTACTACACTTACAGCGAAGGCAATGTCTGGACGGGTATGTGCCAGATAAATTAGCTTGCCTACTAGTCTTTGGTACTGCTCTTTGTTCACCTCTTTGCCACCTTCAAGTTCAAGCTTTACATTGGGCTCCATAGGTGTCTCAGCTGGTTTACACCCCATCATTC
>CAMOHE010043542.1:0-13296 GCA_946598075.1 Artocarpus hirsutus | reverse complement strand
AAATTGGCAGAGACATACTTAACATATATACTTATCATCATGATTTTTTTTTCTAGTCATAAAAATCTCATTTAGCAATTTAGATAATTCACATAACATTCTGCATGAAATCTGCCAGCTTAGCAAAACAGTGAGCATTATTCATTTCAGGTCCAACTTTCACATTTTCATATCACAGAAAAATCCACAAAATTTCTAACATGTCATATACTCACAGAATTATAACCTACTCAAAAATCAGCCTAAAATAAATTACTAACATTTCAAACCATGCTTTAGAAGGCAGAGAGTAAAATCATACTCTAAGTGTAAAACAGTAAGCTACATGTAATAATTTGTGCCAAACAATTAAAATAAATTTATTTTAACCTCAACATTCATATGACATTATTTTTAACATACATATACAGTAGCACAAAATTTCTTATTTCCAAATAAAATTATATAGTCATATAAAAACTTTACACAATTATAATTTAACAATTTCACAGCAATAACAATTTAAATACCTAGCATTCACAAAATCTCTATAACCCATAAAACACTCATCAAATCATTACCATATTTTACAGCCCTTTACTTAACATATATTTATACATATCCATCAAATTTCGTGCAAAACAACATTCATTTACATTAAAATAATACCCACACAAATGTGTACAAAATAGTCAGCAATAATTCACAGAGAATGGTGGGGAGAAGAAAATTCATAACTTAATATAGGAAAATTAAAATAACGTGAGACTTGGGGAAAATCACATAACACATGAATGAACAACATACTAAAAATTCAGAGCAAAAATGACATTCTTAGATGGAGATATAAAAGTCGGTTTGAAGAGGAAAATTTTTTAGAAATGCTTAAAAAAATAAACTCATACCTTAAAACAATTTCTTCTTCAAGCTCCTTGATTTTTATCCAAAGAAATTTCAATATTAATAATAATAATAACAGGGGAAAAATTTTAAGAGGATGAATAAGAAGAGAGGATGAGAGAGAAAAAAAAATCGAGAGAGAGAGAAAGTTTGTGATAGAGAGAAAATCGAGTGAGGGAGAGAAAAATAAAAAATGAAACACTCATTCTTTGAAATAAATCAGAATTTTTCTGATTAATTGGGGGGCAAAAATCGTGGGAAGTGGAGAGGATTGGGCTAAGTCATCAATTTTCTCACTAATACCATATTTTGAAATTGTAAAACGGGAAAACTTATCCATTAAATTCAATAAATTCAAAAGTCAAATGTTTCTTTACCAAATTAAACAAATCATCCCATAATTATGATATTTAATTAGAATAAAACGTCCATAAATAAATTCCATCTTATCACAATTTTGTAAAATTTTTGCTGACTACTTGTCAGCTGTCATCGGTCTGTCGATCTCAGGAGTTCGGCCTGCCGATCTCAGAAGTCCGACCTATCGATGGCACACCATCGGCTTGCCGTTCTGAGGACATCATTTCGGCCTGCCGAACTGCCTTAACACTCAAAATTCATTCATAACATTTATTTAACAATAAAATATAATTAAACACATAACATAAATGACATGAACATTTGAGCACATCAATTCCACGCGAGCGTCACCTGTCATAACACTTAAAATAAAATGGTTAGCACCATTTATCACATATCATAACATATCATGAGTATAACACTTATCATCGTCATTAATATAACATTATCCGTTACATCAAATTAGGCGGGCGTTACAAAATAATCCCACAAAAATCTTACCTATACTAGACACCTAAAATTACAACATAGCCAAGAGATTAGCTTCAAATAAATTCAACACAATTCAAATCGTGCTTTAGAATTCAGAGACAAGAACGAACTCTAATCACATAAGCAGTGAGCAACACACAATTATCATATTCCAATAATTAAAATAAAATTACTAAAATTTATATGACAACCTAATAACACATATACACAGTACCACAAAAAGTTTCATTAGCAAATAAATTCATCTAGACATACAAAAAGGTCACATAAATAATAATTCCATAATTTATTGATTTGACAACTACAAAACCTAACCCTAAAGAAAAGTCAAGAACTCATAAAATATTAATCAAATCATCACAAAACTCTTTAGTCCATAACTAAACATATACATGAACATATCTGTAAAGTTTCATGAGAAATAACATTTGTTTGCATTATGAACAAAGGCTATGTTTATACAAAGCTTTATCGATTAGTAGCATTTCAATTATGAGTGATAGAGAGAAGAAAATTCATATCTCAGTGTAGAAAAATCCAAATAATGTGAAATTTTACGGAATAACACAAAACATATACTTAAATAACATATTAAAATTTTAGAGCAAATTAATTTCCTAGACAAAAATATAGCAGTCGGAGTAAAGGGAAAAAATACATTTTAAAAATAAATCGAGAACAAATTCTTACCTTAAAACAATTCTTCTCAACGTTGCTTTGAATTTGGCCAACAAAACTCAATATCTCCTTCTATTATTTGCAAGAGAAATGAGGAAGAAAAGGGAAGAAAACATGGAGAAAATAGAGAAAAGAACTAAGAGAATTTTTGGAGAGAGAAAAAGAGCGATAAAGATAGTTTACATGAAAATGAAAATAACGTTTAAAAAAAAAACTCTTCTTCTCCGTAATTATTAGAATTTTCTAACAAAATCAAGGTAAATTCGCATGGGAATGGAGAGAAATAGGGGAAAGTCAAATTCATTTAGCTCCACTTACCTTATTTTAACTCTCAAAATAGGAAACCCTCATCAATTTTCCAATCATCCACAAAAGTCAAACATTCTATTACCTAAAATAAGGAAAAAGGCCAAAAATATACAAATCAGTTAGAATTAATCATCCAATCATATCCAATCATCAATGCTACAATTTTGGTGTTTACTTGCTGATTACTCGTCAGCTTTCTTCGGTTTGCCGATGGCTTACTTCGGCCTGCCGAAGTCATGAGATCCAGCTTGTCGATGAAATTGATCAGCCTGCCATTTAGTGAAGGATAATTCGGCCTGTTAAACTTGAAGGATCGGCCTGTCAAACTGCCGCATACACTAAAATATAACAAAACATTAATTTATTACTATATAATTACCAAGAATACAATATAAATGACATGAACACCTTTAGCACACCAATTTCATATGTCCGTCACCTGTCATCATACTTAAAATAAAGTAGTCAGTGACATTATATCATATATCATAAGGGAGAATACTTAACATTGTTACTTATTTAATATAATCCGTTACATGAAAATTGTCAGGTGTTACAATCCAACACTATTAGGAATATCACCAAAACCGTTTGGAATATTCGAAGCTGACTTGGAAAGTAAAGTATAATAGAAGTCCTAAATCTTCTAAACCCTAAATCATTACATGCCTTAGGTGTGCACAAGCTAACTATCTCATGATTTTAAAGCATGATTTTGTGTTTAAATTTTAAAATTAAGATAATCCAGTTTGTTTCATGTATGAGAAGTTATTTTGAATTTTGCATTCAATTCGGATTCTTTAGATATTAATATTCTAAGAATATCTAAATGTGTGGCTAGAGATAGTGTGATTTAAATTTGAATTTGTGCTTAAGATTTCTATATCTTTTAATTCAAGTTTTTGTTAAGTTAATCCTATCCACAATTGAGTCTAGGTTCATTTATGATTCGCTTAACTTAATCTCTAAGTGTTCTAGAAGTTTTGGCACAAATTTTTTCTCATAAGATCAAACTCAGTTTGAAATTTAAATTAAGAAACTAGCATGTTATGTTTTCCATTTAAATTTTTTTGAACTATAATTTTTCAACAGTATGTAGATATAGCCTGCAAGGATCATGCACGTGAATACAACTACAAAGATTGCACATTGTGAGCATGACCATTTCAAAATTTTAATTTGGTAAAGATCTTGCATATTTTTAGGAATTGAGTTTAGTTTTCACATTAGATTAGTTGAAATCCAACTGTAGAATTTAGTGGATGTATCTAGATGCATCTCATGCTTAGGATTTGCTTATTTAAGGAAGTCGACTTTTGACTTATGAATTCAAAGCTTCCAAGTGAGAGAAGAATATAAACCTTTAGTGTTCCGAACTTCAAAAAATAGCTCTTAACCCTGTGTTTGCCAGAGTGTGTTTTTTCAATCTAAAGTCTGAGGAAGAGCTGTTCGTGGATAAAAGGATTTGAGTAATACGTGGAGTTTGAAGTAGACTTGGAGTAAGACATCGGAGTATACTTGGAGTAAGACGTAGAGTCTAAAGGCGAGTTAAAGAAGGAGATTCTAAACTTTCTTATAAACCCAATCCTTGTAACTATAAAATGGATACTTTTTATATTTGGTATGGTTAGCACCTGTGGTGTTTTTCTCGCGAGAGTTTTTAGCCTTGTTAAAAAACCATACTATTGTTTTTATTTTTATTTTTCCACTATTTTACTTTATGTAACAATTACTTTTGGTTATTGTTTAAACAAAATACTGTTCACGTGTTTAGTCCATACAGAACACTATTTGTTTTGTCCATCAACAAGGGGTATCAAAGCAAGACACTATATTAATAATGAGATCTTAAGGTCATGAACAAATTAACGAACTTCATGAATGAGGATCAACCATTAAGCCATCTCTTCTTGATGGTTCAAATTATGCCAATTGAAAGACTATAATGAGAGCTTTTCTTAGCTCCATTGATGAACACTAAGCATTATTATTGAAATTAGATGGAATCCTTCGACCGATACAAGTAATGGAATTACAACTTCTAAGCTATAAAGTAGACAGACTCAAAATGATTTTAGTTTTTCCACATGGAAATCTAAGGGATTAAACGCTATCTTTAATGCCATTGATGCTAATGAATTTAAACTTGTTTCATCTTTTATTTCAAATTATGTGACATCAAGAGTAGGATTCAATGCAATGAGTGTGAGGGATTCAGTCATGTTATTGCTAGTTGTGCTAATTGTCAAACCCAAGGTTTTATTTGGAAATGAATTCAAAATTTTAGCCAATTTGAAATTGTAAAACCCTTAGGGTAAAAAAAATTCTTTTGTCTAGAAAGTGCTTTTAAAACAAAAAAATTGATTTGAAAATCAGATCTCACCTCACCCCCACACTCTCTCTGTCTCTTCCTTTCTCCTTTTCCTCTTCATTGTCAACCCCTATCTCTGGCCTCTTTCAAGTGTCCCTTTTTGACATTGCTAGGCTCATCGGAAAGCTCTTGGAACGTTGAGTTTGGTGACATATGGAATTGACAGAGACGTCGTCAGAGTTGGCCAGACGCACCTTGTGAAGTTGGCAGAGGACCTATGCCTTCTGACTGCTGAATCTCCAATATCTGACCTATGTTTTGTGTGATTTTTGTTCCAAAAAGCTCAGAATGTAGAGAGGATCAAGACCCACTACCCTTCCTACCTCAACACTTGCTGAAGACTATCATTGAAGTTCTCCATTTGTCGTAGTGCATTTCCCCATCCGTTCCCATCGATTCCAGCGATGGTGGTCGACACCTCCTAGTCCAAATGACTCAATGCATCTTGGGCAACAAAAACCCCAACTAAACTTTGGGTTTCCATCACCAAAATATTGGATTTCATGCCACCCATCATCATTGTCATTGGATGGTCCAATTTATGTGGTTGCTAGCTATATTGCTCTAAACTGACATCGCCATTAGACTCGTGGGTCTGAAATAGAGGGCACCAAAGTGTCACAATAAATTGACCATCGAAGTCGTCGTTGTGTAGCCACAGGTAGCGGGAATCTAGCCATTGTTTGTCCCGAGCCTCCCAACCTTCGTTTGGTGATCTGAGACATCCTCTTAACTCAATTTAGGGTGTTGAGTCCAACCGCACTCTCTGTTACTATCAATTTTGAGGTAGGAATACCATTACCTTCTTTTCGTGGTATTTATGGTTTAATTTGCTTAATTGAAATGGTTAGATGATTAAAATGTGTTATGTGGTTTTTATCATAATGCAATAATTTATAGATTGGCATGTAAAATAAAAGTATTAAAAATTGATTGAAAAGAAATTTTTTTTGAAATAAAGATGTGCAAGTCTATAGATAATCGATAAATTGGGTTTTTTTTTTTGACAAATTTAAATTTATTCGTTGTTCATTTTGGCCTAAGAATCTATTAGATTTAATTAGAGCTTTAGAATCAACACACACACACACATTTCGAAAGATAAATTATGTTGAGGCCAAATAATCAGGAAGTCAGTAAGAGTTTCGACTACCTGAAATGAAACTTTTAAAAATTTTTAAATAAATATTTTTGTGAAATTTGTGATACAATTTGGTTTCCTTGATCAAAGGGGCTGAAATGAATGATTAGGACTTTTTAATTAATTGAGATGTTGATCAATAATTTAATTAATTGTATTGGTTTACTTATTATTGTTATATATATGCTCTGGGTACATCTTGACGTTATGGCATGCCATAACTATTTTGTGAACTATCTCATGTAGGTTGAAAATTTTGCTTTTAAGAAAAATAAGCTGTTATGTTGCCCTTTTTTTTCTTTAACATGGGTTATAACTAGATATTATAAATGTTGAGACTTCATGCGGCACTATCGGACAATTTCTAAGGCCATCCAAAATGTTTATCAAAGTTATATCCTCATGGGGTGCTCATTTGTTGGGCACAACAAACATTTCATATTGATCATACTGTCGATGTTATATGGCCTATTTTACAGGGCGCCCCTTAGGGGCACAACAGATATGGAGTAATCATTTGGGGTAGAACAAAACTTAGTGTAATCCTTCTTTTTGTTTTTTTCTTTCACTAACAACCTGGAACGTGTGTGGAAGGATTTGAGTGTCGATTTACAGGCTTTAGAATTATTGGTTTGCTTAAAAGGTGAGAAATCGATGAATTTTCCTATGTTGATATGAAAAATTTGTTTATTAACTTTATAAGAATCTTATATAATAATAGTGAGAAAAATCAAAAAGTGGGTAATGGTTTTCCTAGTAGGCACTGTGTGCTCACCCTCCTTTATTTTTTTTTATTTTTTTTCTTTTAGCTAGTTGAATTGAATCTTGACGTCTGGGAAGGTTGTTGACACTTTGTTGTACGATTGGTACTCTGTTTAATTTTCTTGATACATAGATGATACATGGAACTGAACACTCCTAGTAGAAGATTGAGCCTTTATAAATTCTGTTTGGTGTTATTTGAAAATTATTTTTATTTATTTTTAAGATAGCTATGTAGCTGTATTTTTCACTTATTTGATAAACACATTTAAAATTTATATATTTTCATTTTAAGTTTTTTATTTAACATTTAAGACTCTGGAGCATATTGGAGTATTTTTATAATTTATAGGCCCATTTTAGTTTCTAGGTGTTTTTTACTTTCTAGATCTTTAAAAATATTTTTGTCAATTTAATCACAACCCCGATTTTGGGCCGTGACACTAATAGTAGTAACAAAAACAAAGTGCATCATAAAGACAAAGTGCCCAATGCGAGTGCCAATGGTCTAATTTTTGACGGGAAATAAAATGAAGGGAGCAAAGTGGAACAAAATAAAAATTTGGATTTGCATAGCAAGAACTTTTTAAGTTGATGGGCTAAAGTAAGAATGGCCTCAAAGTTCAAACGACACAGGTGTGAATAATTCTGTTTTTATTGGGAAAGCCTTCACAAATTATGAGAATTTGTTCATAAAGTACATTCATTGTTCACTACACTTTTTTCTTAACTATAATAAAAGAGTGCATATCCATCACCATTCAATTATAAACCAGCTCATCTGAGCACTCTTTAGCTATGGTTGTTTATTCGCTACAACAAGCCCTCTTCACTGGATGAAACACTATTGATAGTACACCAAACTTGCGCAATTCGTGGATTTTCTCAAAAAGAAATGAGAAAAGGTCTTATAAAATTAAAAAGAAGTGGCTTATATGAGTCTTTTTGTAAATATTGTGTTGCTACACATATCATGATGATCATATGGTAAATATTAAGAGTTAGATCCCTCACTTGTAATTTTAATTTGTAATCACGTACATTTGTGGTCATACGTCACCAATAATGGTATATAGAACATTATTTTTCTTTAGTTTGTTAATAACATGAGGGAAAGAAGACATAAGGACGTACGTACATGAGGTTGAGTGGAGAACGAGCATGCATGGTCGTAGGTGGAGCGAATTATAAGGAGATCTTATCTTTCACTATGTCTAGTTAACGGTTAATAGTACCGAGAGGGTTAAAATCGTGATATTCACATAATAATAAGTCCTAGTTTAAAAGATATGCTATAAATTAGACTATGTCTTGTTGTTTTGTGAGTAATGTAATTTTAATCTAATAAAGATAAAAGGATTTATCAATACCACCAAGTCATAAATCATAAAAATGTGTGGGACAAAACAGATGCGACTCTGTACATGAAGCCGTGTAAAAAGCTATACAATTATAGCAATAGTAGTCGTGTGCATTTGGGATTTTTTTTTTATTTTTTATTTTTTGGTGAAAATGTACGTTGGGGATGTAATTCTTATCAAAATAGACTCTCTCACGCCACAAGGTCTAGCTCTATAATAAGCTGATAAGGATTAGCCAGGCTTATGCAAAACAACATCAGAAACAGTGAGACAGCTGACTCATGTTGTGAGGTCAGTTACCCTTCAAATTTCTTTACTCAAAATTCATGTTTCCATTTCCATCCATATATTATAGTTTTTTTTTTTGGACAATGCAGTGGTATTAATTGTTTTTTTCCCCCCTTACTTTGCCTTTAATTAGGGGAATGTTTTTGTACTTGTCTAACACTTTACAGCTAATATGCACGTACATCAATCCGGGAAATCCTACTTGTGTCCCATAGTGGAAGAAAATATAAAAATTATACATGTTATATGTCACAATATTTTTATTATCTGTTTCTACTTTACATGCATGAATGAAAGTCCGTAGTACTACATACACGCGCGCATATATATATATATATATATATATATATATGAACTAAAATCTATAAATGATATTTAATTGATTTAGTATGGATAAAATATCCGCTATACAGAGACGTGTGCATATTTTCCTTACTAGTCAGGGAGGATATATGTACGTAGATTTTTGTTATGGTATACTTGAAATAATTGTAATCTCACATACGTAAACAAAAAAAAGTACATATTGAATAAATGTACTATGACATTTTTTTTTAGTTTTGAGATAGAAAGATTTGAACTCTATGTATTATTGGCAAAACTACTCAATCAAGTAAAAAATTACGGGGAGATTATATCTACAACGACAATGTAATCTTTTTCAATACTTTCTGTAGTGTTTGGAAGGTGGTGAGAGCCGTTGGTTAAAACCACTTTTACTGTAGTATCTGAGAGCTTTAGACTGTTGCAAATTTTTTTATTATTATTACTGTAGCATGTGAGAACTTTATATTGTTCATAACTGAGTTTGTAGTGAGAACCGTGGTTTCCACCATTATGCCAAAAAACAAGGGATATGTTATGGTAAACGTGATGTACACACAAGATTAGGAATACATATACACATACATATATATATTCACACATACATAGATACATGGACTGAAACTAAGGTTGCAATTGAAAAGGTAGCGTAGATGGAGAGACAAGATTTGGCTGCAGCGGCCTCCCCGGGGGTGGGGGTTCTAAAACGACAGTGGAAAGTTCCTTAGTCGGCCATTAATAAGGACCACAAAAAAAGATGACATTACATTACCTCTTTTTCTCTCTTAACTTCCCCAAGCATTGCTGTTCCATCACCATCCCTTCCTTTTCTTAATCTCTTCTCGGATGATTACTACCCTTCCGTTTCCTTTGGTTGTTTGAATTATATTGATTTAAATTTTTTATTTGAATAAAAAAATCTAAATTGTGTAATTTAAAAGTATTCAGAATTTATGTTAAGATATACAGTTAAAGAGCCAATTTGAGTAGGAATTCCAATTCAAATTTATGTTTGGATGAGTATTGATAACTTTGATATGTAGAAGCGAAATCACTATTCAACATTGGTTAAAGATGTTGAAATAAAGAGGAGTTTGAATTTTAAGTCTGACAATTCGGTCTACTTTGAATTGACAAATTAGTTCAAATTAAATGATTTACCAAATACTAATTTAAAAGTAATAGCTGTTCAGCCTAAGCTAAAATAAAATGAATCAGTGAAACAAACATGCGTGTGACATACTCTTCTTCTTTCTTTTTTAATATATATGTATGAGCATATCTATGGTAAGAACTGTATTTCTTTTTTACTTTTGATAAGAACTATTGCCTAAGACGTAAGATAAATTTTCAAGCAACTTAGTTTATGATTTAAAATTATATTGTATTGCATGTTCTAAATTTTTAACGTGAGGCCGTTGAAAAATTAATTGAACGGTGAGAACAATAGCACCTGCTGATAGGGAAAAAAAAAAAAGTTCCCACTATTTATATATTTTTACTGGTCATGACCCTTTTTTGATTTCTTCTGTCACTACTTTTCTGAGTTATTTTAATAATCACTCCAACCCTGCAAAAGGCTAATTCGAAAAAGCTTTTTCACAAAGTTTTTCTACTTTTCTCTTCTTCCAACGTCAAGTTCTACTTGTAGAAGCATCCCCTTTGTGTCAAAACCACTTTCTTCTGTAACTTCTCATTCTCTCTCAACCACAGCATTTATTTTTCTTGCAAACCCCATAAACACATGCAAATTTCCGTTAAAACCACACAAAAATTCTGCATTCATGAGCTGCCCGTGTTTCTTTCTGTCCTGAACTTTTGTTTATTCATGATACTACTCTATAAACTTACAAAAATTACTACTTTCACTGCCAGATCTCTCATCTATATCCTCTTCTGACTTTCTCTTCTTAAAAAAAAAAAGAAAAGAAAAGACAGAAGAAAAAGTAAGAAAATGGCTCCTGCATATAGTTGTAGACGACGACGTCGATCCATTCAACTTGTTTTGGTATTGTTGTTGAGTGGTCTAGCAATCTTCATATTGGGCCAATCTGAAGCCTCAAGAATCAACAATCAAGTCTTCAACATCAAGCCGAAGTCTAATGAGATTTCAGGTCACTTTTTGGATTTGTTGCCAAAAGGGATACCAATACCATCGTCTGGTCCTTCAAGGAAACATAACGACATTGGCTTACAAAGTTGGAGATCATCACCATGAATATTGGCATCAACCAGCAACATCAGAAGTTTTTGTTTAGAGACCAAAAAACAAAAGAAAAAAAAAGGTGACTTGACCCCGGGGATTTTCTTCTTCTTCTTCTTCTTCTTCTTCTTCTTTTCTTTCTTTCTTAATTACAAAAAGAAAGCAAATTTAGATTTGGTGGTCAATATTGTACATGAGGGATTTTAAAGGGTAATTATTATTATTATTATTATTATTATTATCATTTTATTTTTTTACGACTATGTTTTCAGTACTTTCAGGAAGGTTCAAATATTGGGCATGTTTGTTTAATCTTGCGTTTTCAGTACTTTCAGGAAGTTTATCCTTTGTACTCATGGAGAAACTTGCGTTTGTTTATTATTTTTTTTTCCTTTTTGGTGCGTACGAATTACGATGATCAGTTGTAGAAAGTTTCAACAGCTTGACAGAAGTTCTAATTACTGATACAATACATATTATATGTTTTAATTTGTTCGTCATATATAATTTTCTTTGCGTGTTTGTGGATGTAAAAGGTTTTCCATACTCCACGGAGAGTACATGCGAAATCTTAATTTGTACAGGTGTGTTTATTTCGCTCTGAACTTCTTTTCTTTTCAATTTCTCTTTTTTTTTTTCTTGACTTTGTCTAATAATAGAAAAAACTACTGTACAAATCAAATAATTATTGATATCTGAGTGGAATGATCATCAAGTATGGTATCATAATTATGTTGGTCTCCAAAAATGTCCTATTTTAATATTGTGCCTACAATTAAGGATGATAATTTTTTTTTTTTTTTGATAATCGAAGGAAATGATAACCATACTTTCCATGCCCCTATGCTTAATTCACTCTCCTCTCAGGGTAGGTAAAAAGAAAATAGAGCATAGGTATTAGGAGGCCCCTTCAACATAACATACAGTATGTTAGCAAAAGCGAAAAATGATAGTCATTTGACGTAACATTGACATTAAAGAGTAAGAATATTATACATATATATATATATATTTTGCATATAACTAAATTTTTAAGTGTTGCATCACTTCAATACTTTTAATGGATTTAGTTTTACTATACCAAGAAAAAAAAAAACCTAATTAGGTTTACAAAAAATCTATTCCAATATGTTTAATTTTGCTATATCAAAGATGTTCTAATGTCAACCTTAAGCATTCTTTGCATGCATTGCCCAATATTTATAATATTCCTCGAGTATGTAGGAGAACTGTTCTCTAGTGCTGCCTCTGTCTCAAGTAATTGTACAGACTACTGAGTATGTATTGACAAATAATTTCAAATCATAACAACTTAAGATTCTCATAATGATGCTACTAGTAGACTCTCTCTTTAGGAGGTATTTCAAACAATTTTTTGAAAGATAAGAGAACTATGATTATTTTTGTTTTCAATTATTATTACCATGTTTAATTATAATTGTCGTCAGATCATGCTATTATATCGAAATATTGTAAATCAGTAATTAAAGCCTCTTTTAACTCCAAACATTCATCTTTCTACAAACCATATCATCTTAATTACCATATGTCACGCCCCGGAGTACGGGAGGTGACGTGGTGGTTTAATTAAGTTAATTAAGTAAAGATTTGGTTAAAAATCAGGATTTTAAAATGAAATTTATAAATAAAATGCGATAATTTTAAAATCGTTTGAATAGAAAGGTTAAAGAAATAAATGAATTACCATAATAATTAAACAAATAGAAGTAATATTAAAATAATTAAATATGGGGTGGAACGCGTATGAGTCCCACTAGCCCACATATTGTGCACACACATATAGTACTGACAATATTATGATACAACCACAGTCCAGAGTAAAAGAAAAGTTATAGTCTTACATGCCTTGAATGATAAATTATCCTACCAAATGCTTCTACTGATCGTAAGTCCGGTCGGCGGACTTTTCTCCAAACCTATGCTGATATCCACCTAGGGTTAAGATTTTAAAACAGATAAAATGTGAGCGAAAGGCTCAGTAGGACTACATTTAGAAAATTATTCAATTTTTAAAGAAATTGCGTAAATTAAATAAACATATAAAAATATACTGGTACGATCAACAAATAGATAATCAATTGCGAATTTAAATAAAATATTATCTCAC
>CAMOHE010043541.1:16071-72208 GCA_946598075.1 Artocarpus hirsutus | reverse complement strand
CTGGGAACTGGAAAAACAGAAATGCAAGGATTAATGTTTTTAATTTTTTAGCCTTTGAATTATCAAATTATTCTAAATTAGCACCTTTTTTTTTTTCACATATCTTGATGGTAAAAGACGTTACTTTTTTTTCATTAAATACTCAAAGCTAGTCCTACTAAACTGTAGATGGTCTTCACGCGCACACTCTCTCTCTCTCTCTTTTTTAATGTCAAGAGTTTGAAAGTACCATGAACAACGAAAGAAATAATTTATGACAATTTGATAAATCAAGGACTAGTTCTGAAATATCTTAAGGGTCGGAGACCAAAATAAGATTTAACTTTAATTTGGAGACCAAAAATTAATAAGGTGTTTGGCATGGCAGTAGAAACTATTGGTTAGAATTGTTTTTACTGTTGTATGTGAGAGTTTTGCACTGTAACAACTTTTTTCTTTTTAATGTATCATTTGAGAGCTTTATATTGTTCATAGCTAAGATAATGGTTCGGACTGTCCTATGCCAAACACCCTATAAATTAATTGAAAGAATTATAGGGTGTTTTGCAACTTAGTTTGAACAAAAAAAATTAGTCTAAAAATTATGGCATGTGATAGCTTTGACACTTTGCAGCATTTTGCTTTACATTGTAGCGTATAAGACTTTACGTTGTTATTGATTCTAGTTGTTTTGAGCGTTAAGATTGTATTTAGGGTAAATTGTTACTTTAGTTTATAACCTTTCACGAAAGTATGATTTTGGTCTAAAACATTTTATTTTTGCTGTATTAGTCCCCAATCTTTTTTTTGTTGCTGAAGAATCAATTTAATTGTTTAACTATTAATTTTGGGACCTCTTTGTCACTTTTTTTATAATTTTAGAAACTAATTTGTTACATTTTTCCGTCTAAAATTAACCGTTTGATAGTTAAATTGGTCTCTTAACAACTAAAATTAAAAATTGGAAACTAATAAATCAAAAGGAAGAGGTTGGAGATCATATGCTTCATTTCGTAAAAAGTTGAAGACTACTGAAGCAATTTGTCCTTGTATTTAATGCCCGTGTTGATATGCATGAAGAATCCGGCTAATTGTGCCTGAAGATTTTGGCACAAGCAGGAGACTCTAAGAACATGGACATGTCGTGTTTAATATGGTTCTCTAAGATCATGTGAAAAAACTATATATCAAGAATCTGTGTGGGACACAATACATAAATTGATAGAAGATTTTTCTTCTATAAAAATAATGTTCCGTGCACGGACCTGATCAACTGTTCTTTCGTTAGATTTTTTTTTAAAGCATTTAGAACGTGGAAATGAGCTGTTTGATTAGTTAATGGATTATGAATCTGATCTATGTATTACTTGGTGTGCTGTCCTCTGATCCAGACATGTTTATAATTATAAAAGAGTGATGGAATATTGACTTTAAATGTAGCAAATATCGTCAATGAAAAACAATTGCTGATACAAATCTCGGAGGCAACCAGACAAATCATATATATAAATATATATATAAGAAGATAAATAACACACACATATATATATATATATATATATATAAGAAGATAAATAACATAGTAGGGCTTGGAAGATCCACTAGAAAGATGCTTTTAAATGCAAGAGCGGAGAAAAAAATTAGTCAGAAACGATGAAATGTATGTTAATATTGTCAATAAAAATTAAATAAAAAGAGAAATTTTAAGGAAGATAAAACATTTTTTTTTTTTTTGGTAAAGGACAAAACATAATTTAAGGGGAGGAAATGGTGGAGTCCAACTATAAAAGAGGTAGGAAATAATCTTTCTAAAATTATAAATATGATTTTAAAAAAAATCCTAGATGGCGGCTTTCCACTCTTGTTTATATATAGCCTGTCGCTGCTCTTATGTACGAAGCTTCATCATGGACTATGTGATTTGTATTAGTAGATTGCAGTCCATCATTTGATATCCGTACACTGAGATTGAGACAGACAAAAGAGCATTCGGTAAGGGCCATGAATTGACGAGGGGTTACTAAATTGGGCCCTATTAACGAATGGGCCATGGAGAAGAGAAAATTACATGTGACTTTGTATTTTAAAAAGTTACGTTGATTTAAGTCATATTAAAAAAAGTATATACCACCTATTATTTATATTATATATTAAGTAATATCATAAATAAATATATATGAAATTTGTAAAAAATAAATCTTAAAAGATAACATTTATAAAAAATTTCTTAAAAAGAATTCTACTTTTCTTACGGATCGGATCATATGTTAGGCTGGTTATCAATTTTTTTAATCTAATTACTCACCTATATCATTTTTATGTATAAATTAGACTCAAAATCTTTTTATTAAAGTAGCATATTAGAATACTAACTCTTGAAAAGTGTAGTTCTGATCATAAGTTAGGTTGGGTGTTAGTTTTTGTAATCTAGTTATTCACCTATACATTTTTATGTGTAAATTGGACTCAAATCTTTCTATTAAAGTTGCATATTAGAATACTAACTCTTGAAAAGTGTATTCTTCCTAATTAACCTCGAACAGGCAGGAAGGGTTACAATTCTGCCCCTTAAGGCACTGATAAGAGGTCAAGAAAATATGTTATGTTGAATTGCGGCGTGAGATGGGGATCTAGATGCTGGAGTAATCAAGCTATTGAAGTAATCCACTAGATTGTCATCGGTAGTTTATCAGATTACGTTGTTTAAATCAAACAGCATACTAGTTGCCGCTGGCGCTGGCGGCAGAAGTAATTAATTAATCAATAATTTGTGAAGCAGCATCTGTCCACTGGTTAAAACTGCTAATTACTTTTGTGCAGTTATGTATTGAAATTAATATCCATTAATGATATCGAGTCATCTTTAAATCATGACTAGAAATTTGCAATGTTTCCCCCCCCTCTTGCAAAAGAATTATGTGTTTGTAAATTCATGTCACGCTGTCCTATTTAGATACTCAGAAAAACAAATTCTCATTTATTCTAAATTCTGAATATATATAAAAAAACCATAGCAATTTACTAATAAATCAACGGTGCCAAATTGGATGTCTGAGAGTATTGTTTAGAACTAATAGGTTAAAAATACTATAACATGAAAAGTTTTACATTATAGTTTACTTTCTTCACACTGTGATATATAAAAGCTTTACACTATAACAACAAAAAAGTCTTAGTTGAAGCTCACAACAGCAAATGCCTAATAGATCTACAGTTTACAAGCCAACTTATGCATTTCATCCAAGGTAGGCGGTTATGAGTTAACAACAGAGCAAGTGCTAACGACTTTCACAAATCAAGTCCACGTGCCACAACAAGTCTCAACAAAAATATACATTATTATCAACTATTTTTTTGTTGCAAATTATTATGCAAATCGTTTGCAACATATAAGAAGAAACAAGGGTATCGGTTTTTTCAGACCTCTAACGTAATATATAAAGAGACCTTTAAAAGTGTGAAACATAAAATAACTATTATTAAACATAACACTGATATTATAAAATGTAATATCAAGAACTTTAATCATAAAAAATTGTCACATTTCTTTAATGTCAATGCGGGATTTTTTTCATTTCTATATAACAAAGGTCTCGAAAAAAGCATACGTATATAAACGAAGATTCAAACTATTTACTTAAGTGGGCAAGGGCAGGGCTCATGGTAAGAGCCAGCCTACATGAAACTAAGGCCTCGGGTTCAAACTTGACGGCAAGAGTTAAATCTGATCATCTCCCTCTGCTTTGTTTTTACTTCGCCAAGAATAAAATAAAAGAAAAACCTTTTAAGCAACACCAAATATCTGATAGACAACCACATATAGAAGCAAAATTCCAATCCACTTTCTCTCCTTCCAAACACACCTCTCTGTTCTCAAAACCCCATTTTTCTTCCGACTTTATCATGTCTACCTCCCATACAATCGATCACGTCGTCCTCTTCAAGCTTAAGGACAGACACCACAGAGCCGTCCGATGCCGCCGACAAAATGGTCAGCAAAATCAACGGCCTGATCTCCCTCGACCAAGTCCTCGACCTCAGCGCCGTCTCGTCCGGTCCACCTCCGGCCACTCCTTCACCCTAATCCTTCACAGCCGCTTCCGCTCCAAACGCGATCTCGCCTCCTACGCCGTGGATCCCACCCACTTGAACGTGATCAAGGAAACCGCGCCTCTAGTCGACGACATGCTGGCCGTCGATTGGGTCGCCGCCGACCTCCTCGGCCCCGCCACCCCTCCGCCGGGCTCCGCCGTGAGGGTGGCGTTCTTGAAGTCAACCGAAGTTTCGGGAAAAGAGAGAAACTCCGAGATTTTGGAGGCGATTAGAAGAATCAAGAACGAACTTGGAGGAAAAGTTATTCAGTTCAGTTATGGTGAAAATTTCTCGCCGGAGAGATCCAAAGGATTCTCGGTCGCGTTTCTGGCGGTGTTTCCGAGCTTGAGAGAAATGGAGTCGGCAGATTCTGAGCAGGAAGAGGAGAAGTTGAAAGATTTTTTGGATGGTCTAATCGTGGTTGATTACTTTGTGCCACTGCCATAATCGGAGTTATATGTCTTCGGGTGCCTTAATTTAATTTCCCGTGTCTTTTCTTCGGATGGATTTAATAAAGTAAATATATATAATTTGAATTCGGTTGTGTCTTCTGATAGTTTACGGACTAAATTCCGTCAATAAATGCGAAAAGGCAGAACTTGAAAGTACGGTTGTTTTATTTTCATCGTTCAAAGTACAGTTGTTATTGTCTTTAAGTCTTAACAAGGTGATTGCTTTATTATTTTAATGTTTAGATTTTATTTTCGTGTGTTTAAGTTGGTGAATTTGAAAATAATAGGTTCCTTTGATTGTGATTTAAAAATACGTAAAAATAATTTTATTTTAAAATATAAAACTTTTTTAAAGAATTATGTTGAAATATTTTTGAAATTTTTACCTACAAAATATAAAATAATAGTTTTAAAAACTTTTAAAACAATACCAAACAACACAAATAAAACTAACATGACGGTTTGTGCGTAATTATAGCCAGAATCTTTGACTACATTTAGCTCTGTTCTCACGGTACTCTTTAAGGAAAAAAAGAGCCAAATGGTATTTATTTTATTTTTTAAAGTAAAAAAAGATTTTTTAAAAATATTTGAAGTAACTAGTATGTTTATTATGAATAATTTATTTATCTTCATCAAATTAAACGAGTAAGTAGGTTATTTGCTTTAAATATTTTAAAATATGAATGGTACGGTTTTATTTTATTTTATTTTTTTGTTTGACTTGTAAGTTCTAAACCGATGTAATTTAAAATGCATCCAATTTAACATCTGGAAGTATAAAGTCTCAATAAAAAATAAAATAAGAACTGGTGTTTAGATAATATAGAAAACGTTATGAGAAAATCATAAATATGCATACAAAGAAAGGACGACTTTCAAATTGAGTTTGGCCGAAAGGGGGAAGAAAAGAAAGATAATTCTAATTGTACGGTAATTTGACCCATATCGTGTTTTTGTTTGTTTGTTTGTTTGTTTTTAAAGCGTGGCATTTAATCGGAGAGTTTCTTGGAGTGTAGTAGTTGATCTATGCTTGGGCCATCTGATATTCTACATAATTAACTAAATATCTATAAGAAGGATGAGAAAGTATCATATTTTTAAAACTTAAAAACATATTATACAATAGTTGAAATAAATAACATGTTTATACAACAAATAAAAACTATATACGCAATAAATAAGTGATAAATAAAATTATTTATAATCGTATACATGCTATTTGCTATTTATATTTTCAAAACCAATTTTTTTTTTAATCATTAGTACTCGAAAAAAATGTTATTTTTGCATTTTCCGATGTCTTCAATAAATAATGCAAGACGTGGGCTTATAATTTGGGCTTTCTAGCGAGGCCCACACACATTTCGACGCTGATCATCATCGTCACTGCTCACATACTCAGCAGCCCAAGCCGCCTCCAATCACTATCGAACTACCAGCCGCCGAGCAACTTACCCTCCCACTCTCCTTATTGCGATTATGACGATGTGTTTGAGGCTGATAGCGACCGCGTCTTTTCCCACTCGATTTTCTCACGCTTTCTCTCCACCCAAACACCCCTTCAACCTCAACCCCTATCTCTCCTTCAAACCCCACTCTCGCTCTTCACCCCGCTTCTCCACCAACATATCCATGTCGTCGTCGTCGTCGTCGTCGTCTCAAACCATTGAGCACGTCGTTCTCTTCAAGGTCAAAGACGACGCCGACCAATCGAAGGTGTCTGCCATGATTGCCGGCCTCAACGGCCTGACCTCGCTCGACTCCGTCCTCCACCTCTCCGCCGGACCGGTCCTCCGCAACCGGTCGTCGTCCTTCGATTTCACTCACATCCTCCACAGCCGCTACAAGTCCAAGGACGACCTCGCCTCCTACTCTCAACACCCTAGCCACGTAGCCGTCGTCAAGGAATCGGTCCTCCCGATCATCGACGACATCATGGCCGTCGATTGGGTCGCCGACGACCTCCAGGGACCGGTTTCTCTCGCTCTCGGCTCTGCATTGCGCGTGAGCTTTCTGAAATTGAAGGACTCTTTGGGCGATGGAGCGAAATCCGAGGTCTTGGAGGCGATTAAAGGGATTAAGAACAGTTTTGGCCAGATTGATCAGCTTTCGGTGGGTGAAAACTTCTCGCCGGCGAGAGCGAAGGGGTTTTCGATCGCTTCGCTGGCGGTTTTTCCTGGTCTGAGCGAATCGGAGGCCGTGGATTCGAACCAGGAGCTGGTGAAGTCGCACAAAGAGAAGGTTAAGGATTACTTAGAGAGCGTGGTCGTGGTTGATTATGTGGTGCCGTTGCCTCAACCCGCGAGTCTTTGAGTATTTGTCTCAAAATAACAAATATAAGCTTCTGCCTTCGAGGTGACTCTCTTGATGCCCATTTGAGTTTGTATTATTCTGATGCTTTGGCTGTCTGAAAACTGTCCGTAGATGTAGGGGTGTTGGTTGGGATGGTTAGGCCTTTGCTTTGCTCCCATAAGGTCTGGGTACAAACCTCCGGGAACCTACGTGACAAAAGTCATAGCTTCCTGCCTTCTAAAGGTTGTAAGGTGCGACTGAAAGAAAATGTTCAAAAAAAAAAAAAAAAACTGTCCGTCGATGTAGACTGTGGCGTGGCTTTATAAATGAAAATGGGGGCTATTTTCTCTTTATATCTTGTTATAATGGTGTTTTTATGTGCATGTTGATTTCACTTGGTCAATTTGTTTGGCCATTTTGTCGAAACTAGTACACTTTATGAGGATCCTATCAAATTTCGGACGGTAGCCAATAATAGCTATAATACGGTAGTAAAAGCACAGACAAATTTATTTTATTAATATTTTGAAATGTTTATCCAGTAAGGATGAGGATCGATCAATTGAGTATTCAAAGTGTTGTCAAGGGTAGGAGCTGAGTTAGATTAGATGTATGCATAGGGAAAGCCGTGCGTACTGAAAATGGCAAGCAAGCTTTGAGAGACATGTTTAGTTGTTTACACTTTTTCTCAATTCTAACAAGTAATTTGTCTAGTTTCGGGTAAAGACCCGGGCGACAGTTTCACACTCTGTTCT
Source organism: Artocarpus hirsutus (assembly GCA_946598075.1). Classification (NCBI taxonomy): domain Eukaryota; kingdom Viridiplantae; phylum Streptophyta; class Magnoliopsida; order Rosales; family Moraceae; genus Artocarpus; species Artocarpus hirsutus. The sequence goes on along the minus strand of CAMOHE010043541.1, from coordinate 64,635 downwards.
ACGCATGACCTAGGCTTCTTCTAACATGCCTAGTTGACCATTCTGTTATTTGTTTTACCCACTTGATGCTTTCACAACTATCTTATATGTTCATGAAATTCCTTGGTCCCGAATTTTTGTGTGCGCCGTGGCCGGTTTACATCCTCTAATCTGTTGTACGTCAACATTAATTGGGTTGCAATTTGTGTCTTAAATCCTAATATTCTATCTCTACTCTCTAGTTGGATTTCCTGCATTGGTGTCCCGACATTATTTCTTATTAGCTACTGATTTACGATCTTTATCTTTTTGTTATGTGATTCTCTAAATCAGTAACCATTCATGGCTTTCGCTCCCCTTACTCCCATGCTAAAATTTCACTAGTTCTTGTATTGAGCGGCAATTCATGTGTGGTAGAAACCGAGATAACAAACCATATGATGGAGCCACTCGACCTCCAATTAGAATCACTTATGCAAGAAGAAAGCCAAGGAAGAAAATAGAGTTGAAGGAAGGTCTTGCTGGTATGGCTGAGGAGAGGGACAAGTCATCTGTTGAGATGGATAAAGACCGGTGTGCTAATGAAGGTGCTGAGCTGGAACTTGTGCAGTCAGCATGAGGGGACCAAGCAATGAATACACACTCCGGATTTTGTGGAAGTCTGGTTAGCAGGGAGTAGTGAGGGATAATGGTAGTTTGTCAAGCATTGGGAAAAGGGAAAAAATCTGTTATGAAGGAAAAAGGGAATAAAGAGGAGAGCAATGGGGTGGGGGCGGGGGGGTGTGCAATTTCTTTTTTTCTGAATTAGTTATCTTAGCCGGGAGAGCAGAAGGTCTCTCGAATACCTTCCTATCCCAGCTATTCCCATAGGTGTGCTGCTCTGCTTGCTAAACAATTTCCAATAAAAAAATTTTCCATTATTTTAAAATTTGAGCTCTCATTACCTTCTACTGAATCGAGTAGTGTTCAACCGGGCCTATCACCATATTACAAGAGAAGCGTGGAGAAAAAAATGACACAGGGGACAGTAGGTTAGGGTCAGGGTGTTTGTGATTTATAGGCCGTTTGTCATTTCAGTTGTAACTGAAGTTTTAAGTTTAAGAATTGTAGCATGTGAGAGTTTTATACTGTAGTAATTTTTTATTTTTTACTATAGTCATTGAGAGCTTTACAATGTTCATGTTAAGAAATAATGAGTTAAAACTGAAGTGTCAAACATCCTATTAGTTATTCTAGGCAAAACTGAAAAATTTAGTACTTTTTGGCTGTGTGATGAAAAGCTTAAGAAAGGAGTGTAGGGTTTTTTATCTCTCTTTTATTTAGATTTATATAGTCGTTGTATAGTACAACATTGTATAGTACAACAATGGGTGCATTAGAGGATTCCATCAGAACCAGACTGTAAAATACCGCAGATACTGGATTACCTTAGCTCTGATGGTCAAAATGAGCTGACTTATGTGAGAAATAAGCACAAAAATTGTGCTTAATAGGTGAAGTCATCGGTTTCACCCTAATGATCATCCTTTGTTGCGTGGTTTTAGCATGGACGATGGAATAATGCATCTTAGCAAGATGCATAGTCGTCAGGTCCATTTGCAGTTAAAGTTAACGTGGTTATTGGTAGCGAAAACATTATTTATGTCATTTCATTCAACCGTTCGACGTAGTCAATTGAGGTCCATATAGATTGCTAGAAGAAACCAAATTTTCCGATGAACAAATCTCAATATTGGATAATGTTGATAGGTCGCTGAGATGATATTCTTGGTGACATGAAGAGTTATCCTTCATCTCTAGCTTGACTATAAAAAGCCCAACACTCCTGGCAAGATAAGGTCAGCCACCTATTTGACGGAGAGGTCGGCCGCCTAGGTGACATTAGGACTATTCCCAAAAAAAAAAAGAAAAAGGGAAGGAAACTGACCGGAAAACCAAAAAAAAGCAACATTTTTTGGGAACTAAAAAAATTTCAGTTCGGCCAAACGATCCGCCCATCATATAAACCTCGACCCAATTTGCTTGGCCATATTCACCTTGGCCTCTGTGGATAATGTGCTAACAATCAGCCTACCAAACGACTAATTACAGGGCTATTCAAAATCTAGAAATCACGGCTTATCTTCTGGAAACTTTCTTATTCCGATTGTAAATAAAGGAGAAAGTTGACCAACGAGCCTCGTGGGATTGAGAAACTTCAAAAGGGGAAACTAGAGATACTTCTTACATTAAATATAAATATTTTGTATTTACCACCTATAAGGCTACAAATAAGGGACTAATTCTACTAGGAAAGCCAGAAGTCCGTTCTCTTAGCAATAATACTCTTGTGAATTTGTAATTCTCTTTTTTCATAGTGATAGCATCTTCTCTCTCTTGAGAAAACTCTAGGCATAGACTACGATTAAGGTGAACCATTTTTAATTTGTGTCTTCTTTTCATTCTCTTGCATTTTTTTTCCTAGTTGCAATTCTTCGTTCTCAACATGCCGACTAGTAGGTGATGACCGTCAACAAATCGTCTACCTATTTGATTGATTTGCAAAGAGAGTTGGCTGCTTTCTTGCACGCCCATTGTTGTGGCTTAGCATGAGTTGTGAGTCTTCTGACCGAAGTGGAAATTTATTGTTGGGCGTTCTAGCGTTTGGTCAATAATTTATTACTTAAACTTTGCGCTTAGCATTTGAATCTCGAGTGGCGATCAATTCAGCGCAAAAAGACATCGATCACAATCAGGCCTCATAGGCCTGTTTGAAGTTTTTCTTAGATGAAAGCTGGATTTGATATAAAGTTTCACTTGGAAAAGGGTCATTTGAAACGAAATTAGAAAAAAGTGAGAGAGCTAAAAGGCGTCTTTTTCCCTATGATTGCCTGTACATGATGTAACTCTCTCTCTCTCCCCCTTTTCATCCTCCGTGAATTTGTACTTTCGTTCCCTAGAACCAACAACGTGGGGGGTTTTGATTGGTAAATCTAGTTGAAACTAATAAGTTTTGTAGCGTAAAACTCTTATATGTTTCAATGGAAAGTAAAAGCTTGCTACACTATAGTATTTTAGTTTCAACTATATTACTAAGCACTCTCAAGAGGTTTTGACACTAAGATAGGGGTACTTGATAGGTAACCGCTTTTGTAATCAGGTGCTTGAGTGTTGGTCGCCAAATGATATTCATTTGTTGTTGTGTTGGGGTAAGAAATTAAATAACAAAAACGAGATCTTCAATTAAGCTTTATTAAAATAGAAAATTTTAAAATTAATTGTGGTTTAAATATTTAAGTTAATATTCATAAAAAAGACATTTTATACTATTGATTAACAATTCATATGAAAATCACATTATTTCAGGCAAAATATTAATGTTGCTATCAGTTAGGGGTATTTGCTACAAATACATAAATTCAAGATGCAAATTGTAAAAATTAAAAGTTTAAAAGATGAATTGTAAATGTGCAATAAGTTCTCGAAATAAACGTGTCAAAAGCCTATTCGTAAATGATTAGAACAATTTTTTGTCCTTCAATGAAAAGAGGAAAATAAAATCTATGCTTCATCTGTCAAAGTTATGAAATGAGGACTCTCCAATCGTTGGATTTTTCCTTAATCTCCGCTACATACAAATGTAAGAAGTTCCAAATAAGACGATGTAATGGTTTGTGACTATAGATCTTCAGAGTACATAAAAAAAAAAAAAAAAATACCCGGCATCTACATTTGGGTCTCACTTGTTGAGCTGTCCAAAATATTCAAAAGCATATTTATCTTTTTATACCATCTGTTTTAGGTTAATTAAAAAATCATACTTTCTATTTTTAATGTCATCGAATGTATATATTTATATTTAGATTATATTTAAGACATAAATCTATACCGTATCTCAGTCAATAATTTTGACATTTAAAATAACCAAATCATCTTTAAATAAAAGATAAAAAAATAAAAATTTTAAAAAATATAAAGAAAACAAAAACAAAAATACGCTAAACACCTATTTTTGAAGGTATTTTAGAGATTTTTTGGAGTCAAATACCATAGACTAAAGTATTTTTAAGTTATTGATTTTTTTATTTTTTAATTTGAAGGTATTTGAGGTAATTTTTTATGTCAAATTTAAATATTGATCAAAAAATTGTATAAATTTATCTATTAAATCTAATTTTATGGTATACATTCGATGAAATAAAAATCCAAAGTTGTACTATTTAAGTAAACCTAAAATGCTAAGTATAAAAAAGTAAAGAGCCCTATTCAAATTATTTCACATGCCAAAAGTCTCTTTTCCCACTTGGCCGAGACTAGTCATAAACAAACAAGACCCAAGGAGCATGAAACACGACAATAACAATCTCTTTGTTTATTTACTTATTTTTATTGTTTTTAAGATAATATATTTATTTTTATAGTTTTTGCCCGAAAAGGGCAATATAATATAATCATAACGTGAAACGTGATCTCTTTGTTAATCAATTAGTTTATAGATCAATGTCAAATCAACTCATTTACCTAGGGAGATTTAGGTTAATTAATGAAAATAAATAAATAAATAAAATCACCGTCTCATGTTCTTATCATCTTCTTAAGATCTCACGCCATATATTTTCCTTTGACAAACCTTTTTTTTTTTTTTGGGTCTCTAGTTTGACAAGGGACAATTTTGCCTTAGTCAACTACTTATTTCATGTGCCTATCTACCACTATGTGCATTATTAGAAGTGTTGATCCGTCTTCCCTGACAATGAATAGTGTATATATATATGTGTGAGTGTGTAATGGATTGGAAAGCATGTGCTTCTATACGCTCTAATGGTTTGATTTCTGTTATCTGCAATAGTCTGACCTTTGAAAAACTGAGTGGTAAAATCTATGAACTTTGGGCCAATAGCTGTTAGGATGCAAGTTGAGCGAACCCTTACCATCACACCTATGGTCCCAGACAATCGTGTAGGCCCTAATCTGGGCAGGGTGTGAAGACACCGTTGATTCCTCTTGTAAAAAAAAAAAAAAAGTTGAAAGACAACTACAAAATACATCGTGCGGACTAGAATTTAAAGTTGTTTTAAGGAATCGACTAGCACATAATTGATATATAGAGTAGCTATGATGGTAAGTTATGCAATAAAAATGTGCACGTTTTGACGACTCATTGACTCTGTCTCGCATATCCAAAGTCCACACATGAGTTGAGTCATATCTGCAGATATTTCTGACGATGCAAGAATGCAAGAAAGAAAAAAAAAAAAAGGAAGAAGAAAAGAAAAAAGAAGAAGAAAGGAGGAGAGAACACTTGCATATTTTTTCCAAGTTTTCGGCACCACAAATTTCTGGACAATTAATCTAGACCAACCATGATCCTTTCCATATGATATATATATATATATATTATCATTGATTTTCCTATTTAAACTAAACACTCTAAGTGGAAGAAAAAAAAACCATAATTATTCAACGGCTCTAATTAATACAATAGTTTATTCTATCGATATCTTAATACGTATACGAAAATCTCATTAGAAAATATACATACACGAAAGAAACGCGTACCAGCTATAAAAATCTCATAATTTTTTTTTTCAATAATTCTACAACATGATATTGATTTACCGTGTAAGAAAAAAACTCGTGTATTTTTTTTTTTTTACTGGTCAACATTTAACAGCAAAAAACTCAACTGTATTTTTTTACTTTTTTACTGGTCAACCTTTAACAGCTCACACACTATGCATATGGCTGCGTCATGTGTGTCATGTGCGTCATGTGCATGTGTGTATGTTATATATAGTACGTGGGCCTAGATGATATATATCCCGCAAGATAAGCAAATCAAGAATAAATTGTCTTGCAATAATCAAAATTTGGGATCACTAATTAGCCTAAGAGTAAGATCAGAGATGGTAAGGCGGCCATGCTGTGAGAAAGAAGGGCTAAACAAAGGACCATGGACTCCTACGGAAGACAAAATCCTTTCTGACTACATTCAAGCTCATGGCGAAGTAAAATGGAGAGATCTTCCTCAAAGAGCTGGTATATAGATACACACAAGCTATATATATCTATATATATATATATAACTTGATGTAAATATATATAAGTTTTAACTTAAATCCGACACTTGGTTTGACACTTGACCAAGTCAAGTGTTTATAACTTTTTTTATTCGAGAATGTTATTTTGTTTATGGGTATTGTAATACTCAATTTGTTAAAATATAACATGTTACATGTTATACTATACGAACGCATGAATAGAGTTTCATTCTGAAACAAAAAAAGTTACAAACGTTAGACTAGTCGGGTACCGAACTATATACTCTTTTGATATATATATATATATATATGCCATTGTTTGTGAAATTATATGCTTAAAAGAAGTGTATGTGGAATGGTGTGAAGGGTTGAAGCGATGCGGAAAGAGTTGCAGAAACCGATGGCTAAATTATCTCAGGCCAGACATAAAGAGAGGTAACATTTCTACCGAAGAAGATGACCTCATTATCCGACTGCATAACCTCCTCGGTAATAGGTATTAAATCAAGTTCTTTACTCTTTTTTTTTTTTTTAATTATAGGCATTATTAAGATAGGTATAGGCTCAAGTTGTTTACGATTACATCTTTCATCATCAATGTGTCTGTCTCAATTGATTTTTTTTCCCTTTAAATTATAATAATAGATCAAATATATACATATATATAGGTGGTGATCATCACTACAATCGACAATAGAGCTGATCATCACCATTCACTCCAATACATATTGGAGTACCAATATTGTCCGGTTATGTAGACTCAGATATTGGACCTTTACATGTGATTATCACTAATAATAAGAAATATATGTATAAGTATTTCGTTGAAATATGTGTAAACTACATATGGGTTGAGATCCCATAAGTCAATGCTTATATCGTTTCATTTTTTTAGTGCCCTTCAGGAAATATTTCTATACTGGAAATGTTTAGTTTAGTTTAGTTTTATTTATTTATTTATTTATTTTTATTTGAGAGTTCAGATCTATATTACTATTTTGATAATTAGTAATTAGTATTTATTATATAATCAAATTCTTAAATTTCAATGGTATAGTTTTTGGAACTTCGGATCTAGACTCTTCATAAATCAAAGGGAGTATGAGATCTCTTGTAGGGCTAATTCTGCATATTATTTCTCATGTTTTAAGCATTTGTTTGAAACTTCAATTGTAACTGAAGTTTTAAGTATGAGAATTGTACATATAAAAGCTTTATAGTGTAGCAATTTTTGCTTTTTAGTATAATTGCTGATAGCTTTATACTGTTTATAGGTATAACTGATAGGTTAAAACTTCAGTTACAAACACCCTTTAAATCTTCTAATATTATATGTTTTAATATTATAATGTAGCAACTTTTACTTTTTACTATAACTGCTGATAGCTTTATACTGTTTACAGATAACTGATAGGTTAAAACTTTAGTTACAAACACCCTTTAAAGCTTCTAATATTATATGTTTAATATTGCTGCAGATGGTCCTTGATCGCCGGCAGGTTACCAGGACGAACAGACAATGAAATCAAGAACTATTGGAACGCCAATTTGAGGAAGAGAGTACTGGGATTAGGTAACATTAATATTAAACGTTCAACTATTATTGGAGAAGGTAATAAAGTGACGAGAGATCGGCTAATTAGAAGTACTTCACCCTCAGATGGTTCTAACCAAGTTATTCGAACAAAAGCAAATCGGTTCACCAAGGTTGAAGATATTCCAAGGTTACCGGATGATCATGAAGAGCAAATGGCCGTTAATGATGATCAAAGCCAAACTAGTTCTTCCCTAGTTGATGACCTGCAAGAACACAACAACCATGCTTTCGATTTTCTCAAGGACTTCGACGTCAACGAGGTTTTGATCTCCGACATGTTCTTCAACTCTGACACTAATGTCGGCTTAACTAATTATGGATTAGAAGACGCTGAGCTAGTTGACCTTGTTGATCATGAGAAAACTACTTCACTTGAGCACATCGCTAGTTGTTTTGATGGTACAACTTGAATGCCTAAAAATCAATGGGACATTGTTGATTTCTTTCAATCAAGTCATGAAGCTTTGGATTTCAACGTGTTTTCGTCTCTCTGAATTCAGAAGGCGAAGGTCATCAACAATGTTAAAAGACATCGATGTTTCTAAAGTAAGTCCTACATGGAGGTATTAATTTGGACCACTCGCCCTGGTCATGCAAAAAAAAAAGAGAAAATGGATCGGTCCAGCCTTGCCTAGAAAAGGGGAGCATAAGAGGTTCAACCTAGGCTATAGTTAACTGACGAGCTTAGAGAGTCGGACCAAATGGTATTTTTATAGAGAAATATATGTAAAAAAGTTACCAAAAATAAAAAAATCTGAAGCCAATGAGGCAGCTCATGATGGGTTAGCCTGTTTAGCTTGATCTATTTTGACAGTTGTAGTCCTACAATATGGGATCTACGTTTGGAACTTTTTATTTTTAGTTATAAATAGTCCTATTTTGATGAGATCAATACCTCAAACATATTTTTGGAGATCAACGAATTAACTAGTGGTTGAAATCATTTAAAACTAAAACAGATGACTAGCAACAAAGCTTCAAAGAAGAAGATTGTCGTGGTTAATTGCATGTGCTTGTCAATATATCAGTTGATTAAGCCTGTCTACTTGAATAATCTCATTGAAGATAGGAGGAAGTAATTAGAGCATCTCCAATACAATGCTAATTTAACGTATTAATGATAAATTTGGTATTTGAGTGTAAAAAAAAAAACTCTCAAATGTAATGTCATTTTAAATGTTAAATTTACTATATGTTAAACTTTGTGACAAATCTACCACCAAATTTAGCATATATGTAACACCCAAGCATTTTAGTGTGTTAAAAATTGCAATAATTGAAGGATTACTGTTTAATACAATTCTTATGATAAGGTCCATAAAAGCAAAAAAATTAGGATTTTAAAGATAAAAATCATGCCATGGTCTTATATGAGAAAAGAAGGATTTGAAAATAAGCTAGAAAGCTTAATTATTGCAAAATGTATTACAATCAATGTTAAGACAAAAATACAGTTTAAGGAAAAAATATTGTATAATAACATAAAAAATTATACAGTATTAGAATAATACAGTGAAAGAAAGTACATTGATAAAGTTATGTAGTATGAAAATTATATTGTAAAAGTAATGCAATGTAAGAATTAGACTGTTTAAGGTTAAGCAGTACAAAAATTAGACTGTTGAAGTTAAAGCAGTATAAGAATAATATTGTTTAGAGAATATGGATGAATAAGGAATGCTGTAGCAATAAATACTGCCAGTATAAGAAAAATACTGCCAGTATAAATGTAGACTGTACAAAGTTAGATAATGTTGAAATTACATTATATGATGGATCAAAATAAGTATGGGAGGTTGTGAGACCTTATGAATTGTATAGAAAGGAATACCAACAGTATAAAAAAAATATTATCAGTATAAATTTAGACTGTGTAAAGAGTTTTGTGGGACCCAACAAAAGGGACACCTTGAGAGTTTTGATTGAGCCACCACATTTACTAATATATCCCAATTATAAAAGGCCAAGTTAAGCCAAAGATGACATCAAGTGATGATGATGATGATAAGTCATCAAATTTGGTTAAAATTACCAAAATACCCCTTGATGTGGCCAATCAAATGTTGCCAAGACTAAGCAAAAATTTTAACCCCAATTAATGCAAAATGGTGACTAATCTTGATAAGTCACCAAGTTGCCAAAAATCAAAACTTATTTATCACTTGTTTCATGGAATAAGGAACCAAGAAAATGTTCCATTCTTCTCCCAAGAAACCGTCCCCCCTAGGAATTCTTTCTCAAAATTTTGATGAATTCTCAAGCCTCCAAATCATGTTTAAAGCAAGCTCTAATGTTTTAGTGCAAAGTTTTGCAACTTTGGAGTAAATTTCCAAACTTTTTTCTAAGGGTTTTAGAGTCGTTTATTCAAAGTTATGGATAGGTCTTTAATGGGTTTTGTCATGGTTTTGTAGAGAATACATGACAAAGTTTTGTGCTTGGCAAAGGAGGGTCAAAAAGGTTAGCAAAGCTTAGGTAAATTTTTAAACTTTTTACTTGAAATTTATATGCATACCAAGTGTTTGATGAAATGTTTTGGTTTAAGCTATGTAAATGGACATTATGGCATGATTGATTTATGCTTTATGATGATGGAGATGATGAAAGAAAGAAAGAAAGTAGGGATTTTGCATTTAAAAATAGAAAATTGGTAAAATTGCAAAGTTTTTTCAAGAAGTGATGATCTAGAGGACCTTAGAGGCCAATTTGTGTTCAAAGCAAGGTCTTAAAATTGTCAACACAGTGAGAGAAACAACTTTTGTGAACAAAATTTTATGAAATTCCAAAAGGACTAAATTGTAAAGTTTTATGAAAGCTCGGTAGATTTAAAAATCAGCCAAAAAGTTCACTTTAACGTTGAAATTTTAAAAAAGTTAAAACATAAAAGTTGTAGAACACATTGAAACTGTTAGGATAACATAAACATTTTCCCAAAATTTGGCTCGGTTTAGGAGCTATAAATTTTATAAAATTTTGGGCACAAAATTTTGAGAAATGAAAACGTTATGAAATGTTTGGAATTTGACCATGGTGCTTTTGTAAGTTCTATTCCTTATGAAAAAACTGAACATTGTGGTACAAAATAATTGTTTTTGGTTCCGGGGCTAAAAATGTAAAGATTTTTGTATTTCAGGCCAAAACCGTAGAATAGTATGAAAACTAGGTTTTCACCCATAAATGTTGATTTATTGCACTGTTATAGGCAGTGAGTAATCATAGATGCTAAGTTTTAAAGGATTCAAAGTTTAGGCAAGCAATGAATGAATGAAAAAGAAATTAAGGGCAAAATGGTCGTTTTATGAAAAAGGCTAAAACGGACCCGAAACGTCTGATGTTGGGAAACGTTACTTGGTGGGAATTTTTTCATATTATGTAGGTAACGGAATGATAAAGTTAAGCAATGAGTTTTATTAAGTTACGGAATGGACGAAAAACCCATTAAAGATAAAATCGTCATTTTTAAGAAAACGGCTAAACGGAGTCGAACACTCTAAACTAGCAAAACGCTCTTAGATAGAAAATGTTCCATAATGCGTTAAGTAATGAAACCGTCACATGGGACAAGAAATTTAATAAGGGCTGTTCAAGTAAAGAAAGAGTGATAACCCGATAGGTTTTAGAGTTAAGCAAAAGGTAGGTAACCTGGTGGGTTATAAAGTTAAAAGCAATGGGGTACAAAGTAAATAGAAGGGTAAACCGATAGTATACCTAATTAAGTAAAAAGGAGTGAATGTTTAATGTTTAAGTTATATCATCAATCAAGTAGATTGATAATAAGAAAAGTTAACTAATAAGTCGGTTGTTGTTTGATCAGGACACAAAAGCCGACTAATGAAAGAAAAAGGAACGGAATAGAGAATGCTAGAGCATAGTCTAGGTAAGTTCGGACCTCACCTACAGCATAAAGTAAATGATTTTCAAATGCATAGATATATGTTTGCAATTGTTGTGTAAATTGTTTTTAAAATATGTTCGCATTTGTTATACAAAAGGTTTTAAAGTTTAAATCAAGATTTGCAATGTACTTGCAACTATTATGTTTAAGGCATGATTGCATTTAATATGGATAAAGTTTAAAAGATCAGGTAAAGGTTTGCAATGTATATGCAATTATTGTTTTTAAAGTATGATAGCATTTTGTTAATGCACAAAGTTTTACAGTTTAAGTTACAAGTTTATTGATTGCATTTATTATGCAATAAATTTTAAAGAGAACAATTATGATTTACAAATGTGTTTGCATATAATGTGATTGCATTTGATATGCTTACTAAAGTTAAAAAGAATGTAAAAGTAAAGATAATAAAAAAAAAAGTGTCATACCAGCTTTCTTGTGGTGAGGTACTGAAAATAAAGTTAAAATTGTGACCTCTTAGATGTGAGGTATATAAGTAAAGTTAAAGTTTAATCTCCTAGATAAAAGGTACATGACCTTGGTGTTCGATAGTCTCAAGTCTTTCGCAAGGAAGCATCATGTTTATAATCTCATGATTAATGATGTTGGTACAAACACTAAAGTAAGATAAGGAAAGTTAAGGAACAAAGATAAAAGTTAAAAAAAGAAATAAATGTTCATAAGATACTTATAAATGAATGATCATAAATGAGCACAAATAGAATCTTGCATATTGATTATGCTAATATTGCTTGTCACAAAATGTTTATGTGTTATATTTATGAAAAGCATTTTGAGGATTGGTTTTTGTTAAATGTTTATGAAATTTTTTTTTATGTTTTCAAGCAAAGGTTTATGAAGGACGCTTTAAGGAAAACGTTACAAAAAGATGTTTTATGAAGAACGTTTAAGAAAAAAAACATTTTAGAAATGCTTTATAAAAAACGTTTACGCAAAACATTTCAGAAATGTTTTATGAGAAACGTTCATGAAAATCGTTTTTGAAAAAGTTTATGAAAAACGTTTATGAAAAATGTTTTAAGAGAAAGGTTTTTATGAGAGAAGTTTTTAAAGCATGTTTAAATTATTTGTGAGATTACATTTGAACTTATTGAGCAAAAGCTTATTTAAAAATCTCTTCATACTGTTGGTAGTTCTAAGGGTGACCAGTAGGACGTGTGTGAAGAGCTCGGTGCTGTGGAAGATAGTTGCGGATATTTGGGTATAGATACCACCATAGTAAGTTTCCGCTATACAAAGAAAATGTTTTCTCATTATTTGATTTAGAGTTTTCAAAGTTCTAAGAAGATTAAAGTTTTAAGAAATGTTTTCAAAATTTTAAGAAGTATTTTACGAAATGTTTGTTTCTTATTAAGTTTTAAGAAACAATTTGAAATGGTTTTAAAGTGAAGTGTTAAGCGTGGTCTCAACTTAATTTGTGATAGAAGTCGCAATAGCGTTTAAGTATGTTTTAAAAGTATGTTAAAAGGGTGTAAAAAGGAAAAAAAAATGTATTTCAGTATTTTTCATACTAAGTAAGTAAGATTAATGTTTAAGAAACAATGTTTAAGAAAATTAAATGATTGCCCGAAAAGGTGAGTCGTCAAAACATAACAAGTAAATTTGGCATTTAATTTTTATTGATTAATAGATAGACTTTTTTAATTTTATAATTACAACACTTTCACTTTTTTAATTATTTTAATATTAAAAGTTTACTTTGACAAGTTGTAAGATTTATTACTTATCATAGAAGACAAATATGACATTTCAAATACTATTATGCATTAGAGCATAAAATAACACCAAATTTGCTATTTTCACATTTTTTTTGGTAGTAAATATAACATTGCTATTCGTATTTGCATTGGTGATGGTGTATAAAGTGTTCTTTGCACATTTCTCATACATCATGCATATGCTTATTAAAAAAAATACTTAAGGGCATTACTAGTGCTAAACATCATTACTAATAAAAAGTGGGTCCTATTTATAGGTTTCATGTTGTGAGACTCGCTTTTCATTAGTGGATGCGGTTTAACACCGATGCCTTATAACAATGCTCATACGTTTAGGAGCCATATTATAATGACACTTGACTACCCAAGCAAAAAGTAATTGGCTGAGCAATCTTCATATGCAAGAGAAAAATCATTTATTTTGACGTTTAGGTATGAGAATAGCTTCCGTACCAGACAATGCCTCATCTAATTTTTCTTCTTCTATTGAAAAGATAATGACATTTTCTTATATTAGACATTCCGTCTGATCACTCCCATATATTTTTTATGCTAGAAAGCTAGCTAGGAAAGCTTTATTAAGTCATTAATAACTAGAAAACTTAACTTCTTCAGTACTAAACCTCTCTCTCTCTCTACATATATATATATATATATATATATATATGTTCAAGTAGCTTTCCATCATGAGTTTAAGCTCCATGTATGCACCTTTTGACTGTGTAGTACTCCGATTATTAATCCAAAATTACTTCTAAAGTAGGAGAGCATTATTTGGCATTTTGCATGAAATTGATATCATAACCAATACTCCCAACCAAACATTATTAATAATAAAGTTGGTGCATTGATTAAGAAATGCTGATACTAATTTTATCATATCTTCTTAACCATAACGTTTTCCACATTTTGAAAGAATAGACGACAGCCCAGTATTATTGTTCACAAAGTGTGTATGTTTCTTTTTTCGTGCACAGCACTTGCTAGTTTTCACAGAAGCTTTTGTCTACTACATATTTATTAATTTATCCCCTAGAGAGACTACAGCTGCTAATTTCTTTGATTCTGCTTCCTGATCCAATTTGGCAGTTTTTAATTGTATGCCATTGCTTCTTATACGCCCCAGATCCAATCCACTGAATTTTTATAACGATATATATATATATATATATTTATATATATGATATATCTGTTTTCAGTTACTTTTTAATTTTGTTCTTCGAATTTGAAAAAAATATCATTGGCTTTTTCTGTACTTCAAAATGCTAGCAGATTTGCCTCGTCCGTCACTTAAATGAACAGAAAAGGGGATGTAGCAGTACATTTTAAAAAATAAATTTTATACCACTCTGTGGTGTTAAGAGGTATAGGGCCGGCCTAATTTGATACCCTACGATTTATCACCTCTTGAACCAAAATTTTATAAATGAAGATAGAAGCACAGCTAGCGCCGTGGCCGTGAGAAGGCAGCGCTGCGACATTGCATAGGAGAGCACATGTGGCATAGAGCTCGGCATCGCGGCACTGGGTTTGGAAATCCAAAACTCGTAACAGCGTTTGGTGCCGCCGTCTCACTTTCTCGGTCGCAAATCCAATTATAATTTTGGAAAACTGACCCTTTATTTTGTGTACTCTTATAAATAGGACATATTAGGATATATTTGTGGAACTCATAAAATAAAGAGCAGCTAGAGAAAAACTTAAGAGAGAGTGGTGCGTAATGACATCTTGTAAACTTCTTCTTCATCATACAACGAATTTCTGCAACATCTTAAAGTGGATGTAGTTTCACGTTAAGGGTATCAATATAAATTTTATGTTTGCTCTTGTTTTTTATTTTTATTTTTTTGTTTCACATGTTCTGTTCTCAATAAAATAAGAGAGTCTAATTCGCAACACGTAAGGGTTTGATCCCTCAGAAGAGTTACACTTGTTTTATACAGGCGGGTATGTCACATTGAGACGAGTGTATGGGAGTTTCAATAAAGGTTGGGAGTTTAGAGACCTCCAAAACTTAAGCCACCTTTTTCACTTTACCCCCGCCCACACCAAACTTTATAATGTTAGCAAATTTTCCCAATTCTTCACTTAAGTGGACGGAAAAGATAACATGACACTAAATATAAATGATAAATTGCATTACTTATGCTAAAAATGCATTGGATGAACCAACTCCTGATGCTAAATTAACAAAATTGACTCGTAAAAAGTAAAAATTTAACACTGGGTCACAAAGGGTGGAATGCCCCTCATTCCACTTTCATGATCCACCCTTCCGAGAGCCACCAATTACCCCTTACGACCCAATCGGTTTTTTTTTTTTTTTTTAAGCTTTTTATTAATTTAGTAATAGGAGTAGTTATTTGTATTATTTTGCGTATTGATTGGAGTCGTTGGCTTAAATTAGATTAAGTCATTTAAGTTTAGTGTAACGTTAGCTTTTACGTCTATTTAAGTGAAGAAAAGAGACAAATTTGCAAACATCACACAATGTGGGTGGCAAAGTGAAAAAGTAATTTAAGTTTGTGGCCTATAATTTTTTTTTTTATGTCAAATTTAATGCTACGTCGGCTTTTTTGTCTATTTAAATTATGGAGGGGGCAAATTTGGTAGTGTCTTTAAGTTTAGGGGAGTGAGCCACATTTTTCCAATTGCAGGGCCAAATTTAGGGAAAATTTATAGAATTTATGCTCCATCTGTCCATTGCATTTGTCGCATTTCTTGCCATTCATGTGTGTGTCACTGCAAGTTGGTTTCAACTTTCTTGTAAAAAAAATTTAAATTTGGTTCCCTATTTTTCCTAGAAAGTGATGAGATGTAACAAACTCACTTTGCAAACTGCAGATAAATACATAAAAAGGAGGAAAATGTCTAAAAAAAGAAAATGTAAACGCTTTCATTGAATCACAAACATAAAACATTGGTTGTTGTATAATAGGAGAACAACCTATTAAGGCTCTCTCACTTCCTATCAGTTTTCATTATAGGCTGCAACAATTAAATTTATTAATTTAGACATCAAAATTAACTATTGATCTAGAAAAGGTACAAAACTGATGTAAACCTAAAAGTAAAGATACAGTCTTGAGAACATCTAAAATATAGGGCTATTTTTTCACAGACTCAAAATACAAGTTATAAAATTAGAATATAACCTATAAATAAATAAAGAAAATCATAAGTTAGGTGCCGATGCAGTTTTTTACCATATAAGATTGCTACCTTTATTTTCCAATAATTATACTTCGATACGTGTAATCCAAAAAAAAAAAAAAAAAAAATTTAGGGCAATATTCTTTTTCTTCTTTTAGTCTATATTATATTAGAAAGATAAAAAAGCATAAAATTAAAAAAAAAAAAAAAAAAAAAAAACCTAAAGAAAAGGAAGTTCTTTTCACTTGTTTGGGAGTGTTTTTAAAAATAGTTTTCTTTTGGGTTCGTAGCGAGAATCGTGTTAGAAATTTTTAAAATGATTACTGTTTTGTGGGCGATAATTTTGATTATAAAAAAGTAAAGTTGTATTTCCTTATATTTCTTAAATTATGTGTTGAGTAAATGAAATAATAAATAATCTTTTTTTCCTTATTCAATTATGTTTCAAGTTGAAAAAAAGATGTCTCAGAAAAATAACCTTAAGAACTCGAACGATATTGTTTTTGGAAGCCAAGATTATTTCAATAGAATTATGAAAACACAAAGATACAAAACCTAACAAGGGCGAAAATTATAGTTACTAGCCCCCTGTTTGGTTCGCTGGTCCAAATTGTGTTAGTTTAAACTTTTTTGATTTGAACAGTAGTTGAAATAGTAATCCGAACTGACGTTTAGATGTATAATTAAAATATTAATTTAAAATAGATATTCAATCTGAATTTGTGTTTGGATAGGTATTGAAAATTCAAGCTTGAAGCATGAAAAATAATTTAACGAAAGAATAAACATGAAATATATAAAAAAAGTTATTTAATTAAAAATTTATATGATATAGTAGTGTTAAATAATAAATACAAATATATAGGAGTGAAATCACTATTTAATGTTGGTTCAAAATGTTGAAATGACAAGGTATTTGAATTTTAAATTGGGCAGTTCAGCCCAATTTGAACTATTAATTTAGTTTAAATTAAATGCTTTATCAAACGTCAGTTCAAACTATGATGGCTATTCGAGTTAAGCCGAACTAGACTAAACTACTCAAACAAACATGGCCTTCATGTTTAGAAAGGGCGGTTAGAATTAAACTTTTTAACTGAAAACTATAACATGTGAAAGTTTTATTCTGAAACAATAAAAAGTTTTGGTTCTAATTGATTTTTCCAAACACCTTAGGATACTAAAATGCTAATTTCCCAATAAATAACAAATGTTCATAAGTGGGACAAGACGCAAGTTGCAACTATATATAAGGATCACTCATGTCCTTTGGGGAAGCAATTATCAAAGAACACACACCTCCAAATTTGGAGATCTCTCTTCCTACTTTCCATACCAGGAGAGAGAGAGAAAGAGAGAGAGAGGAATGGGAAGAAACCCGTGTTGCCCCAAGGAGGGTTTGAACAGAGGCGCTTGGACTGTTGTTGAAGACAAAATCCTCACTGACTACATCAAAACCCATGGTGAAGGCCGCTGGAGAAACCTCCCCCAAAAAGCAGGTCAGAAAAAACTCACAAATTAAAAAAAAAAAGGATTAGCTTGGTCAATATTTATTATGATATTAACATGTAAATATTGGAAATCTCACATGAATATAAATATTGTTAGGTTTAAAAAGATGTGGGAAAAGCTGCAGACTTCGTTGGTTGAACTATCTCAGGCCAGATATCAAAAGAGGTAACATTTCACCTGACGAAGAAGAACTTATAATTAGGCTTCACAGATTATTGGGCAACAGGTACATAATTTAAAATTAAATCATATATGTGAATATATATAATATGTTCTCTTTTTATCATGTATGGTAATAATTAAACTTGAAGTTTTCTCAGTATTTTGTTGCCTTCGAATATTTCAGATGGTCTCTAATAGCCGGAAGACTTCCAGGGCGAACAGACAATGAAATCAAGAACTATTGGAACACCAATATAGGCAAAAAGGTCCAACAAAAAAACACCAACAACAAGCAGAAATACCACCGGCGAAAACTTGCAAAAACGACCAAGGACCTGTCGTCAAGCAGCGGTTCGGCATCACCACTCACCACAATGGCAGCGCCCACGCAAGTGGTCCGGACCAAAGCCGTCAAGTGCACCAGAGTCATTCTCAACCCGCAGGCTCACAATATCTTAGGCCACGCCCGTGATGTCCCTAATATAGCCAAAGAGGCAAAATTAGGGCCCTCAAATTTAAGGGGCAATTATGACATTTTAAATAACGGGTTTTGCTCTACTGCTGCTACTACTAATGGTGCAACTACAAATATTGATCAAGTTCAAGATGATGACCGCAATTACATTTCGGCCCCCGATTTTGTCACGAATCTCAACCTCGCCACCGTCGACGAGCTTTGCCTCCCGGGTATTCTGAATTCGGATTATGAGGTTTTGGATTTTCTTCCGGAGTATAATAGTACTAATTATGGGGATGATAATTATTTATCAACCAGTACAACTAGTTCTAAGGAAGTCCAACTTTCTAGTAATGATTTTAGTGATCTACTATTTTCGGAGGAAATGTTGGTGCAAGATTGGAGAGATGTTCAACCAAACTGGTTCGCAGATTAATTAGTTGACCTTATTTGTTATTCTGTAATTATTGTTCTTCAACTACTGTCTAAATATTACTACTAGGTCCAGTGGGGAAAAAAAAATCTTGTTAACAAATCAATTAATTAATGAGAGCTATATGTATGTATTTAATTAAGGAAAAATAACCCTTTTTTACTTGTTTGTTTTGTGTATAGCTTCTCTTTTAAGAAAAAGATTTACACAAGCATCATTTTTTTTAGAGTAGGAAATTTGTTTGTTTTGTGTATAGTTTTCTTTTAAAGCAAAAAAATTTCCTCATTATTTTAAAAGCAAGGATTTCCTTTAGCATCAAAGATTTCCACATCCTAGTTAAACCGTCCAGCAAGTTGAGCTAACAAACACCCGGAAAGTCAAATCTCTTAGGGGGAAAAAAAAAAGGAAAAAAAATACAAAGAGTCAATCAAAGCAATTTTGCAAAAAAAAAAAAAAAAAGAAGAATTTATCAAGAGTGGAACTGAAGATAAAAAAATAAAAAATAAAAAAATTGTCAAGCCAGAAATAAAAAGATATGATGTTTTCAATTGATGAGAAGATGCCTCGTGGAAAACCTTGTCTAGGTAAAATATCAATGGACAAAATCCAAATACAGAAAAAATTATAATTTAATATTACAATGAACTATAAAGATTATAAAGTTGAAAATCGCTAAAATTGGCCACTAATAAAAGAATGGAAAGAAATGGAACAACTAACATTAGAAAACTTATAAATGTCTAACAAATACACTAATTAAAGCTCTAATCCCATATCAAACCCTACACTCAATCTGCGGAAGCTCAAACTCATCAATTGAAGTTCTAATGACGAATTGCATATCTCTTTTTATATATAGTTATTGTAACGTTCTTTTAACAATAAGTCGTCCTTTAGTAAATAAATAAATGTTCTACGTTATTTTTCATGGTTATTGGCGCAAATTACATTATGATACGTAATTAGTTGTATATATGATTCCGTTACATATCAGTCTAATGAGTATATATGTACTGTTATTATTAACTGTGTGATATGAATTAGAAGTTGTAATTAATTGAATAGTTTACCAAAAATTATGGTGATTAATGAGCTTGAATTCTTATCACATTCCATGATCAATTATTAAAATATGCCCTTAATATCGGAAATATAACCATTATATATATATATATATATATATATAGGATGATGTATTGCTTTTGTGAGCATATACATTCATGAACGTGATTTACCTAACTTATAATCTAGAACTCTTGAGAGCAAAATTGTATGTTTTGTTTGTTTGGTGCATAAAATCTAGAACTCTTGAGAGCAAAATTGTATGTTTTGTTTGTTTGGTGCATAAAATCTAGAACTCTTGAGAGCAAAATTGTATGTTTTGTTTGTTTGGTGCATAAAATCTAGAACTCTTGAGAGCAAAATTGTATGTTTTGTTTGTTTGGTGCATAAAATCTAGAACTCTTGAGAGCAAAATTGTATGTTTTGTTTGTTTGGTGCATAATATTGTACGTAATGTTTATAAATATCAGATACAAATCTGTACTTTTGGTATTTTCTTATTAATGATTACTATATATGTATAAAGTGAATATCAAAACATATGTTACAGAACACTTCAAAATTATATATTTATATATATATATATATATATGTAACAGATATTAATCTATTAAAAATTTCCCGCAGCAGCATGCAGAAGAAAGGATTGTATAGGACCATGGTAGCAGCAGCAGCAGCAAAAATAATAATAATAGTATAACTACAATCTCATCAAGTAATTAAAGTATGTTGTTGTGCTCTTATTTTACAAGAAAAATTACGACTCTCCTCCCACTTAATACTTGAAAGATATAATTATATTCCCATTTAAAAATTTTTTATACTGTGCTCCCATTGAGACCAAAAAAATCTGACTATGCTACATTGGGATCTCATTTAATTTTTTACAAGGAAAGTAAGTGAGATTTCTCTAAACTATAATTAAGTAACCAAAAAAAATAAATATCATTTCAGATTTCTCTGTCAAAAAACTAGAAAGAAAATGGAGGAATTATAAAACCATTGAAATGCCTGGCCGCGAACTTTACCATGTACAAATTGCTTCAATCAATGTGTAATTAATGTTGCATCTAAGTTTATGAACAAACAAAGTGATAATCAAATATACGTTCCCCTTTCTACATGCTTATAATGTGTCCGTCGTTATTTGTCTCCTTAAACACTCAATTTCCTCTTTCCCAATTTTTTTTTTAAATTTAAAAAATTAAAAAAAAAAAAGAGAAAAGAAAAAAAGAAAAACAAAGAAAATAATTACATCTTTTTCATTTATATCCAGCAGTCGTACTATCACTCTTGTTGCATTTTATACTAGGATCATAAATATTCACATGCATTAACGAAAATTCACACCTAACTCAGTGAGTGTATAGAATTAGTTACTATCATACAAGGTAATCCGTAATATCTCTCTCTTCCTTCTCTAGTTGCTAGGGCTTTATCTTTTTTTTTTTCCCTTCTTTTTTGTAGCGCCCTTTCCCATTTCTTCTGGGGCTGAAGACCAACGATGGCCTCCGACTGTTTGTTGGTTCAATGGCCAAGACAAGGGGCAGAGCCGTGGGATGGTCTGAGAGAAAGTAGGTCTTGGCAGAGAGAGGGCCAATTGGGGCATGGACAATGACTGGGCGAGCTTTGGAGGCGCATGGGGAGGAGTCTATGAGGGCTCTGGTCTCGATGGATCTAGGCTCTTAGCTCTCTGTTTTGGGCTCGTTGGCTTTCTGGCGATTGGGGCTTCATTTACATGGATTTGGGGCGGGGGTATTCTCCCCACTTAGATCCAAATGTGTGGGAAGGGGCGGCGCCACTGTCGATGCAGGAGATGGAAGACAAATGATGGTTGATGGGGCAAGGAACGTAAGGAGGGAGGAGCTTGAATCCAAGGGTGTGGTGAGTTCTCACGACTTAGCGGCAAAGGCTTTGTCATGGCCAGACCTTTCTAAAATGACGAGGCTGTTAGTTGTTCTCTAAGTCGTATTTATTTCAGTGTTTTATATTTTAATAAAGCTTGCTACTTCACCATTGTTTCCTCCACCAATCTCTAAATCTGTGTGGGTTTAGTTTGTTATGATTGTAATAATAAAGGAGATCTTCCTACTTTTTTAATTTAGTTGTTTTTCGTTGGCTATTAGACTCTTTGGAGTGTTCGGTGGCCTCTGTACTACATGTTATGTGCTCTTAATCTATTGGAAATTTTCATCGATTGTATAGATCTTGTCAAAACGAGCCTTAAACATTCTCAATTATCAATATGTCAAGGAATTTTCCCATAGTTGGGTCTTGTTACAAGCTTTCTCTTCAAGCTTCACCAGATTTTATTGATAGAGTCAGTGGAGATTGAGGGTATTATCTCATGTAATTTGAGTCTTTTGCACTAATGTTTACAGCTTGGTGAAATATTTTTCCTTTTTTTTTTACAAAAAAATACATACCTAACTCCACCATATATAGTGTATAGAACTTGAAATCAACCACCTCTAAATTCAAAAGAAAATATTCATTTCTATACAAAGATAAGCTTCGTTCAATGGAAAATGAATATTTAACTTTTTTCAAAAAATATCATTGATGTTTTTAAAAAGAAAATGAATATTAAATTTAAATATATATATATATATCATTAATTAGGGATGGCAATAATCGTGTTCGTGCCGTGTTCGTGTCGGCACGTTTACAGCACGACACGTTTAGCCCGAACACGAACACGACACGTCTATGGCATGCGTAACACGACACGACACGATTATTAAACGTGCCATGACGGGTTGACACGATAACAACACACATATGACACATTTATGACCCAATTAACTAAAAATTAAAAAAAAAATAAAAAATTTAAAAAAAATTAAAAAAATTAAAAAAAAGCCAATAAAAAAAATTAACAAAAACATAATATCTAATTAATACTAACCTACTACAAATATTTCAAATATTTTTATTTTTAAGTTTAAATGTGTTATAAACGGACGGGTCGTGTTGTGTTGTGTCAACACGTCTACGGCCCGTTTAATTAAAAGTGTTAATGCGTGTTTAGCGTGTTAACACAAATCCAGCCCGTTTATTTTCGTGTTATTCGTGCCAACCTATTTATGGCACAATTAATAAATGTGCGGTCTAAACCCGTTTATTTCATGTCATTTTCGTATCGTGTTATTGTACCGTGTCCAAATTACCGGCCCTATCATTATTTTTTTTTATTGGACCAACGATATATGCTATATTCTCGTGTGAACAGAGGTTAGTCAAAAAGGAGGGAAAGGAATCATGAGCATTAGTAATACATGTTATATATTATTACAGCAAAAAAAACGTTATAATGTCGACTCATGTTTTTAAATGGACTAGTGTATTAGGTGACATTTACCAACCTCAGTAAAAATGGTACTCTCTTTGTCTTAGGACTGAGAAATGTCTGCGGGGATTACCGGGAAAGAAGTTTTAATTGGGTCAGGAAATAATGATAATGGGGAAAAGTTGAATCTTCTTTTACTTTGCTTTGCGCTAAATTTACTTCAGGAATGAAAGCAATCAAAACTTCTTTTTCTTTTGCCATGACCATTTACAACCACAAATTATAACTATGCAGAATAGTCGTCAATTACTCACACACATACAATTATGTAAACCAACTAACTAACGCCATGTATATATCTCTTAATGTTTTTGAGTTATCATCTATTGTCTTATTTTTTTGTCTGTTTAGTTGTTCTTTATTTAAATTTTAACACAATTAGATCTTATTTACGTGTTTTGGTTGTTAAACAAAGAAGAGGGAGAAAATATAAGGACAAAAAATATGGAATCAATGCTCCCAACTTAATTAAGATTTTGCCCAAGCCTTACGTCTTCAAATTCCAAACCAGAAGCTACGTGAAGTTTTTCATATATAAATACGTGTATAACTAGCTATGGAGGAAAAGTCTTTCATAACTTAGAATTGTCCACTTCAGTTATTTGTGATGTAGATACGAGTAGCATTAATATTAAAATTTGACAAGTTCTTTGGTCCTCTTCTTAATTAGTTGGCACATATATAATTGCAATCTGCAAAGAATAGATGTACAAAAACGATTACGTGAAGCAAAGAGCTATGAAAAAAAAAAAAACAAACAAACAAAACAAAACAAACAAACAATGTCCTATTTATACGCCAACCATTTATTGAGATGGTATGTATACGTGCGACAGCCAAAGCCATAAGTTGATTTTCTTCATTTTGTCACGCCCGCTCTTACAAATATTGTACATAGTGCATGTGTCGGTTAATAAATCAACATGCGCGCCTATGCGTGAATTGACCAACACTTAATAACATATCTAAATTTCCTTTTACCACGATTGGTGCAAGGGCATGATGTTTTTCCTGTCTCTTTTTTTTATAATATGCTACGGTTCGATACTTTACAGCCCTATTTTAAGATTCTCGCTAGATTAATGTGTTGTATGACATTAGGTAGATGCAGTGACTGAGCTAGCCTTTCACTTTAATGGAAGCAGTGGTGTACACTATTCTTTTTAAGAATAAATAACATAAAAACTACATCATAATATTTTTCAAGAACTATTAGATACATATTGAAAGTTTTATGCAAGGATAAAAATATCGATATTGACAAAAATAAATATATCGATGAAAATATCGATACTTAAATTTTATAAAAATATCAACAAAAAATTGATATTAATGGAAATTGGCGTGAAAGGTGAAAAAGCGGAGGGAGAAAACAGTAAAGTGGCGAACTAATTACTCAATAATCACTTAGGCGCGTTCTTGTTGTGCCAAAAAATTGAACCCAAAAAAAAACCCCTCATATCGTACATAGCTTAATTAGTCCTTTCCTCATCAGAATAAAGTATACGATTTGCTTGAGGAAGAAAATTAGGTGGGATACCACAATTTTTATATATAGATTTATGTTACAACTCTTTTGTAATTTGAATTTATATTATGTATTGTTGACGTTTGACTAATTCATTTATATGGTACAAGGTAAAAGCTCCAATGTCTCGGTATAATCCCGAAATTGAGTTTTTATTTATTTTCTTATTTTTGTTTTATTCTATTGCATTCTTTACAATATTTTGCTGAAAATGGGTTTGGTCATTTTATTTTTATTTTTTTGCAGTCTCCAAAATTTTCCTGCTGAAATTCCCAAGGTTCCGGCCCAGATTGTTCCCGTGAAGGAGATATTTAAGGGGATGCCACGGAAATAACAAGTGGATCAAACCTTATCGTATCCCAATTAAACAAAATTATTTGATTAGACAATTATATCTTCTTAAAAAAAACATTTTAGCGGCTAAAAAAAATTATAGAGCATAATGGTTATGAACTAAGAAGGGTGAAGAAACCATTACGCAATGAAGGTTCTCGTCGCTGATCTGCCCAACTTCAGATCTTGCATTGTCGCCCATACCCATGTCCGACCACATCTACTAGCACCATCCTCCGACTTCTCCACGCACGTGAATCTTGAGATTGGATTTCCGTCTCTCCCGTCACAACCGCAGATGGGTCTCCTCCTTGAGCCGAGAGATCTTTCCCCCTCGCAGCTGACGAAGAAGATCAGATTTCCTCCGTCACAGCCAATTTCCACCTATTCGCATTGCCAAAGAGATGTCCTCTACGCTGGGAGTTGAGACGACCGATTTTTTTAATTCTTTTATTCTTTGGATTTTGTGAGTTTTTTGAAAGTTGAGCAATTGTTTGTAATATTAGTGAACTTTTGGTGAATTTTTGTGATTTTTTTAGCTATTTTAGCGGTGGCGGTTACCGTGTTGCCGCCAGTATTGGCCGTTACTGGCATGATATTAGCCGATGTCATGGTTGATACCAGTCGGTATCTCAGCTAGATACCGGTATCGTGGCCGGTCACCACTTGGTATCCACTGTGACACACACGGTATTTTAATGCTATATTTGGTATCTGAATATAGAATGATGCTTCACTGTGATATTTTTTATAAATATTTTTTCTCTATTATATAAGTTAATCCAAGTCTAGAATGTATGTTATTCTTATAAAGGCCTTGCTGTGACTAAGAACCAGCCCATAACTCATATGAAATACCAAGTCATAAGCCTTTTAAGCCAAAAACAAAGAAGGCAATTTTTTTTATGAAAACCGAAAAAGATACTTATCGATAATATTTATCCTACAATCATCAAATTCATTAAAAAAAAAGTTTTTATAAAATTTAATAATTCTAAAACATACAACACGGGTGAAGGTTTTACAGCAGAAGTCCCAAGAAAATAAAAGAAATACTTATACACTTTTTTTCTTTTTCATTTTTTTTAAATAGCTGAAGATCAAATTTTTTGCCATAACTTTCAATTATTTTATTCAGACCGCCGTATCAATGTGTATCATGATATGATATGAAGCGTGTTCCCATGGCTTGTCGTGGGTAGGCTCGTTTGGCTAGACGTTCATCATTGTTTCCCCATTTTTTGTTCTTTATTATTGTTACTTGTGGACTACATCTTTAGCCTTACGCCAATTACAAATTTTGTCACCATATTCATTCAAAAGTAATTCGGCAAAATTTTGGCTTTGCATGATTTCTTTTCATCCAAGAATAGCTTGGTCAAAGTCACAATGCATATAATTTTAATTTAATAAAACAGGTAAACTTACATGGTTTTCCATCTATTTTTTTAAGGCTAACTAGATAACAATTTGACTGAAAACTTGAAATGCAATCATATCATATGTAACATGTCACAGAACCGATCCATAAACTTCGATTTTCCCAGCCACCAAACACGCAGGGAAGAATCTGAAACCCCTCAAAAAGTAAAAACTAATAAACTATGTAATACGAAAAATAACGCAATAAAAACAAATAACAAAAACACACAGAGAATTTACGTAGAAACTTAAAACAAGAAAAACCATAGGTAGAGGAAAAGAAAATTATTAAACTCGTAAAGATTATAATGGAGACGTTAGAGAGGCTAAAATTCGCTAATTGATAATATTCTAACACAATACATCATATATATAGGTAACCATATGGGCATAAAAACATAAATTAAACGGTCCAAAAACAACGATCCATACCTCCAAGGCGGCAAAATTAGTGATGAGCTACAGGATCGAGCCTACAGCCCTATCCCTCTGTTACCACCACAGATCTCATGAAAAATCTCACTTTTGTTTTTCATCACAGTTATTAAACCACGAACTTTTCAGGTCAGACCAAACTGAATTTGGATTATCATACTCTAACACTATGGAAATCTATGTACTCAATTTCTTGGCTGTCTTTTCACTGTTTGTGATACTCTGTGGTGTAGCCAAAGAGTCCTATGCCATTTTGTTGAGACCCAAATGTCTAGAGAGGAACTTGAAGCGACAAGGAATAAAAGGCACCTCCTACAAGCCACTGCTTGGGGACATGAAAGAGTTTCTGAGGCTTATAACCGAGGCAATGGTCAAAGCCCCTTTGATTTAACCCACCAGATCGCTCCACGTGTCGATCCATTCACTCTAATTACTGTGCAAAAATACTGTAGGTACAACCTTAATTCAAATTTTGGTTATGTATATTAATTATGCACATGAAGTTATGTCTAAAGATTGTAAGAGCAGGTATAGTACATCCCACATTTTTTTATGCACTGAGCTGTCTAATCATAGCTGTTTTATGATGAAAAGAAACATATGAGACGTTGAAATTTTTTTCAGTGACAGCCAACATCTATTTTTTACTAAGATATTTTCTTTCCATCATATAGTAATCGATATGTGACTAGATGGTACGTTGTGCGTCGTAGTTTTCACTCGAGAATATTCACGTCATAGTCTGTACATCAGTACTAGATAGACAAAAACCTGCAGGCATATCTATACATGGCAGAGAGTAAAATCTTGTGACTTATATGTTGAAATTGGAAAGCTAATTACTCGTATTTGCATAGGCAACACATCAATGTGTTGGATGGGAACAAAATCAAGGCTGATCATCGAGGATCCATAGCTGATCAAACACATTCTTGCGAACAAGCTTGGACACTTTGGCAAACCCCCTATAAGCCCTCTTATTCGTGTTCTAAACAGATCAGGACTGACGATTTTAGACGCTGAAGACTGGACCAGGCATAGGAGGATTATAAATCCCGCTTTCGCATTGGAAATACTGAAGGTTCCATGATCAATTTCTTAACATCTTTCTTTCTTTTACGCTAAAACTTATCTGAAAAATGCTTTTACACTAATAGACCTTAACTTTGAATTTGCTTTTTCAGGAAATGGTACCAGCATTTACATTCAGTTGTAGAGAGATGATAGAAGCATGGAAGATGATGGTTAACGCGCAAGGAACTTGTGAAGTGGATATGTGGATTGAACTTCAAAAAAACTTACAGCAGATGTCATATCGAGAGCGGCATTTGGGAGCAGCGATGAAGAAGGAAAGAAGATGTTTGAACTTCAAAAGGAGCTAATCAAGCTAACACTTGAAGCAATGCAGAGCTTATACATTCCTGGTTTCCGGTTCAATAACTTATTTAGTCAATTCAAATACTTATGCGTTTTCCCATGAAAAAAAAAAAACAGAAAGGCATGAAACTAATGAGCATTATTGTTGGTATTAAAATTCATGCATAGGTTTGTTCCGACAAGAAAGAATAGGAGGAGAAAGAAGTTGGACAAAGAGATCACCTACATGCTGAGAAAGATAGTCAGAACAAAATGAACTCGATGAATTTGGGAGAGTCAAAGTTTGATGACCTTCTAGGTCTGCGTCTGCAATATAACAACGAGAGTAGTTTACCAGAACATGAAAGTGGCAAGAAAAGCAATGGAATGACACTTGAAGAAGTGATAGAGAAATGGAAACAGTGCTACCTTGCTGTCGAAGACACAACATCGAGCTGGTTTACATGGACTATGATCATCTTAGCTATCGAGAAGGCAAGGCAAGAAGTAGTAGAACTTTATGGAAAGAAAGAACCCAACTTTGAAGTCATAAGCCACCTCAAAATTGTGAGTTTAGATGAGTCTAAAAAAATACTATTCATGTGTAATACATACATCAATTACGTGAGGTAAAAAATCTCTTTTGAGGCAGTGACAGAGCCACATATGTAAGTGGGGCACATGCTCCAACTCTCATTTTAAAATTTCAATAGAACACCAACTTTGTTAGAGAACTATAGTCTTGCTCCACTCAATAGTTAAAGTTTATAATTACGTCACTATTCAATAAATACTTATTCTAACTTTTTATAGTGCCCTCGAAAATATTTCCTGACTCCGCCTCTGTCTACAAGTACCAATGATACTCAATGAAGTGCTGAGATTACATCCATCTGTGATTGCTCAATATCAACATTCTTACAAGGAAACTAAAATGGGGAACATCACTATCCCATCTGGGGTTGAATTTAATCCACCTACACTGCTCATCCATCATGATCAAGAACTTTGGGGTGAAAATGCAGAAGAGTTCAAACCTGATAGATTCTCGGAAGGGATTGCAAAGGCATGTAAGGACAAGCTTGCATTCTTCCCATTTGGCTGGGGCCCAAGGACCTGCATTGGCCAAGGATTTGCTATGATAGAAGCAACATTTGCATTGTCTATGATTCTGCAACATTTCTTGTTAAAGCTCTCTCCTTCCTATGCTCATGCTCCTTACACTGTCATGACTCTCCAACCACAACATGGAGCTCAAATTATACTGCACCAATAAGCTTTGTAATGCCTATGAATTTTAAGTAAAAATTAATTATGTTAAGTTTAATTAATAAGCGTTCTAAGTTCAAAAAAATATTATTACTGTCTATTTTAATTTAATTGCATTATTTTTATTTTAATAAAAGCAAGTAATAATTCAAGTCTTATATTTGAGATATCAAACTTTTAAGATAGTTTAGTTTGTTTGCATTTGTGCCACTATATTTCCCCACAATTAGCAAAATGCCATTGTAACCCTGCTTTTGTCTTTCACGTGTAAATGGCCATTTATTCAGAAATAAGACATGCATCAGACATGTTCACATGGCTTGGTCCCCATTAAGGCTATTCTCCCATTTTCTCCTGAGTTTTCCAACAAAAGACCCATTCCCCTCTTTTCATGCCATTCAGCCTCTCTCCCCCTCTTTCTATCTCGTCTCCTTCTTTCGCCCTCTCAAGCTCAGATTCAAAACTCCATCGAAGCTTAGAATTTCTTTTCCCAAGCAATGGTTTAAGTTCATGCATCAATTTCTCAAGAATTGAGGTAAGGTTTTGAAACCCAAAATCTTTTTCTTTTGTTTCTTATTGAATCCAAAATTTTTGGTTCAATCTTTGTTTTATCTTCATGGTTTTGAGAGGATTTGAACATGCATGTCTATTTCAAGATGTTTTGAGTATATTTTTGGTTTAGTTTTGAAAAGTTCTTATTTCTAGTTTTAGATTGTATGTTGAGCATGAAAAATTTGAAGAAAATATTTACCTATGATTTATGTTGATGAATAAGGTGTTTTGAGGCATTTTATGGCATTCCAAACTAATTTAGTATAAAAATTAGTGTTCGAAATGAATCAGTCCGTGAGAAGGACGAACTGGCTGTGCTAGTTCTGGAGAGAGTGTGGCCAACCACGCCTTTGGAGTACGGTCAACTGTAATGGCTACCATTGCTCTTGGAGCCCCCTCGTGTCTTCCGATTCATGTGGGTTTGGTTTTTCGTCGAGTTGTGACTTATTTCTTGAAGTTTTGTGGCCTAAAATATTTCCAAATATTATGATTTTGTATTAAAAAACATTGAGAATATAAAATTTGTATTTATGGTCATTTTGAGTCAAAAGGCACACTGATAATTAAATTAACATAATAATATTTGATAGAGCGTTATTTTTTACTTTAAATGCATTTTTAAGGTTTTTATGAAAATGAGCTTACGTTAAATTCTTGATCGGAGCTAACAGTATTTGAATCTCAAATATTGACGTCAGTTATATCTTTTCTACTCCTTCATTGGTAGGCCACTTTATAAATGGTTTTGGCCAAGTTTAATTTTAAAAGGATTTTTAGAATACTTTTTGTTTTTGATTTTGAAGTTATTTTTATGCATTTAAGAAATTGTGTTTTGATATTCTTTTCAATTCTCAAACTCGTACGGTGGTGTTTTATCAAGCTTCATACAAGCAAGTATTTTACTATTTACATTTTTGTTAAGATCTTGTAATTCAGCTTCGGTAAGAATAATTTACGGATAATTCTTTTATCTATAATTGCAAGTTTTGAAAAACGTGTTTTTAACATATTATTCTACTGAGCCTTTCGCTAACATTTTATTGTATAAAAAAATTCCCCTCCCAAGTTTTGCAAAACTAGTTGGGTTTGAACTGAGTTTGATGATTATAGAGTTTTTGAGAATAAATGGTATTTTTCTTTAACAATATTGTACGCCACATATACTGTACGGCTTGTTTCGATGTCGATGTCAGTCTTATAGTATTATTTATTTTAAAAATGATAATATTAGTCATGTCATGTTATTTGTAATTTAATTATACAATCTTTTTCGTGGTCAGAGCTCCACATGACAGTGATTACTATTGCCGATATGACTTTGGCTGAGCGTTTGTTTTCATTTAATTGTTTTATTTATTTTCATTTATTTATTTTGATTTTATTTCGGTGTCAGCTCCCTCTCCTTGGATCATGACAGATAATGGCTTCAGAGCCTAAGCTTCAAATCTTTTGAGAACTAAACCTATGAGATTTTCACTGTTTGATTTTGATTTTTCAAGTTTTAAATTGGAACAAAAGTCTTTACAATTACTTTTGAGTACATAGTGCCATTTGTGATTTCAAACTTTAGATTTTTTAAAAATTTTAAGGACGAAATTTCTTTTAAGGAGGATGGGTTATAATGCTTGTGAATTTTAAGTAAAAATTAATTATGTTAAGTTTAATTATTAAATGTGCCAAGTTTAAACAAATGTTATTAGTGTACATTTTAATTTCATTGCGTTATTTTTATTTTAAAAAAACATGTAAAAATTCTAGTCTTATATTTGAGATATCAAACTTTTGAAACAATATTGTTTGTTTGTATTTGTACCACTATATTTCTCCATAATTACCAAAATGCCATTGCAGCCATGCTTTTGTCTTTCATGTACAAATGGCCATTTATTCAAAAAAATAATAAAGACATGCATAAGATATGTTTACATGGCTTGGTCCCCACTAAGGCTATTTTCCCATTTTCTCTTGAGTTTTCCAACAAAAGACCCATCCCCCTCTTTTCACGCTATTCACTCTCTTTTTCTCTTTTTCTATCTTGTCTCTCTCTTTCACCCTCTCAAACTCATATCAAAACCTCTATCTAAGCCTAGAATTTCTTTTCTTAAGCAATAGTTCAAGCTCATGCATCGATTTCTTAAGAATTGAGGCAAGGTTTTGAAACCCAAAATCTGATTTTCCTTTTGTTTCTTATTGAATCCAAAATTTTTGGTTCAATCTTTGTTTTATCTTCATGGTTTGAGAATATTTGAACATGCATGTCTGTTTCAAGATGTTTTGAGTATGTTTTTGGTTTAGTTTTAAAAAATTTTGATTTTTGGTTTTAGATTGTGTATTGAGCATAAAAAATTTGTGGAAAATATTCACCTATGATTCATGTTGATGAATAAGGTGTTTTGAGGCATGTTATGACATTCGAAATTGATTTGATATAAAAATTAGTGTTAGAAACGAATCAGTCAGTGAGAAGAAGAACTGGTTGTTCCGAAGGGAGTGCGGTCGACCGCGGTGGCTGTCATTGGCAGTGCTGACACTCTTGGATCCCCTCGTGTCTTTCGATTCATGTCGGTTTGGTTTTCCATCAAGTTGTGATTTATTTCTTGACGTTTTGTGACCTAAAATGTTTCCAAAGATTATGTTTTCGTGTTCAAAAACATTAAGAATATAAAGTTTGCATTTATGGTTATTTTGAGTCAAGAGGTATACTGATAATTAAATTAACATAATAATATTTGATTGAGCATTATTTATGACTTTAAATGCATTTTTTAGATTTTCTGAAAAAGGAGCTTACGTTAAATTTTTTATCAGAGTTAACAGTATTTGAATTTTAAATATTGAGGTAGGATATATATTTTTTATCCCTTTATTGATAGCCCAATTTATAAATGATTTTGGTCAAGTTTTATTCTTAAATGATTTTTAGAATACTTTTTGCTTTTGATTTTGAAGTTATTTTTATGCATTTAAGAAATTATGTTTTAATATTCTTTTCAATTCCTAAAACCTGTACGGTAGTATTTTATCAACTTTTATACGAGTAAATATTTTACTATTTACGTTTTTGTTAAGATCTTGTAATTCAGCTTTGGTAAGAATAATTTACAAATAATTCTTTTATCTATAACCGCAAGTTTTGAAAAATGTGTTTTTAACATATTATCCTATTGAGCCTTTAACTCACATTTTATTGTATCAAAAAAATTCCCCTCTTAGGTTTTGCAGAACTAGCTAGGTGATGTCGATGTCAGTCTCATAGCATTTTTTATTTTAAAAATGATAATATCAGTCATGTCATATTATTTGTAATTTAATTATACAATCTCTTTCGTGATCAGAGCTCTACATGAGAGTGAGGATGTGACTTCGATTAAGTGTTATTTTCATTTAATTGTTTGTTTTCCTTTATTTATTTTGATTTTATTTCGGTCTCGGCCACGCTCCTCGGGTTGTGACAAGCTTATAGCTTATTTTCATGTTTAGGAGTTTTATTAGTGGAAATAATGCGGTTTTCAATCATTGTATAATAAAATAATATAAAATAAAAGTGGTTTTCAATCATCAACATTGTGTGTGTGTGTGAAGTTTTTGTAGAAATTTGAGAATGTAATTTTGAGATGTATTTTGTATAGATCCTCAAAACAGAGGAAATAAATGTTTAGCTCCTTTCTTCCCCCTTGTTTTCCAGTTATTTTCGTTGTTTATTTATTCTTCTAATTAATGTCGTTTTTTGAATTTTTTGTATTTTCCATTTTTTACATCCTTAAATGTTTGTCGTTTTCCCGTTAAATGTCATCTTCTACTTTCAATGTTGTATTGTACACTACGACGATGTAATCTATTCTTATTATTTAACTCGTTCTCTTTTCACAAAGAATGTTGAATTTTAGGGCTTAATTGTCTTTCCGATTTATCGCCTTTTTCTAGGCCGCGCCGCTTATCGCCGTGCACAATTGAGGTCGGTTTTTAATCAAATGTCCTTCCGATGTCGTTTCTTATAATTATCGTCGTTTGTGAAATTGATGTTTTTAGTTTCTGTCGTTTTGTGAAGTTTACTTTTAATAGTTTCTAGAGTTCATCTCATTTTTTGTGTTCTTTTTCGTTTCTCATTTTAAACATTACCGTCGTATCTTCAGTTTATGTCTTTTTTTAAATCATTGTCGTTTGGTGAATTGATGGTTTTTTCGTCGCTGTCGTTTTGTGAAGTCATTACGATTTCGACAGTTGTCGTTTCTCTGTTCATTGTCGCTTCATCCGATAATGCATAGAAGAAAATGTCGTTTCCTGTGTATGTCCTTCTAAATTTGGTTATTTCCTTAAATTACTGTCGTTTTAGAAGTGATGTCTTCTGCGTACGTCTTTTTGAAAAGCTAAAATAGCTTCTATAGTTGATGTCGTTTTTTTCCTTTTTTTTTTCTCTCGATTTTGTTTTGTGAGGTTTTGGTTAGTTAACGTTATTGTCGTATCTTTAGTTTATGTGGTTGATTAAAGTCGTTGTCGTTTTTTAAAGACTCTTAAGATTATGCCACTTAAAATTTTGTTTGTCCTTGCATTAGCAGTTTTTAATTTTGTTGTCGTTTATATAAGTATTCGTCGTTTCTTAGCTATATGTTATTTATCATCTGTCATGGTTTCTGCAAATCACTGTCATCATATAACTGATGTGTTTGTTCATGTATGTCGCTTTGTAAAGTTATTATAGTTTCTACACTTGATGTTGTCTCTCAATTCATTGTCTTTTCTTCTGTTGTCGTTTTTTAGATTTCATTGTTCACGTTCACGCGCTACCGCCAGTTTATGTCGTTTATCAAAGTTGGTCGTTCCGTTTTCTGTCTCCTCATCACGTCCGTCTATCGCAGTTGTGGTTTCTCTCGATGTTTTTGTTCATTTATGTCGTTTCAGAATCAATTGTCGTTTTTCAATTGTCGTCATTTCTGGATATTATTCTCGTTTACAAAATGAACACCGTTTTGAATGTCTGTCCATATATGAAGTTATCGTTCTCTCTCTTTTCTTTGGCAGACATTAATGGAGTTATCGTTATTTCTTCAGTTGATGTTCTCGTTCTGTTCATTGTCGTTTCTAGAGTTGTTGCGTTTTCAGCATCTTGGTTCCTACTGTTGCTGCTGTATTTCAGTTCATGTCTTTTGTAGAGTGTTACAAAAACAATGCGATAAAAAAAAAAAAACAAAAACAAAAACAGAGATTTATGTGAAAACTGAAAATGAGAAAAAATCACGAGCAGAGGAGAAAAAAATCACTATAATCATGAAGAGTACAAAATGGAGATGATTAAAGAGGCTAAAATTCGACAATAATAAATCCTAATTCAATACATCATATTATAGGTATAAACAAAACCCTATGAGCTTAAAAACATAAACTAAACTAAACGGCCTATCGGCTAGATTCTTCCGTTAACACCACAGATCTCATGAAAAATCCCATATTTGTTTTTCACTACAATTGTCGCACCGCGAGCTATTTGAGTCGGGCCAAACTGAACTCGGGTCATCATACTCTAACATAGAGTTTCACATTCAAAACCAAAACAAAACAGGACACAATATCAAGCACATATCCAACTTTTCATTGTGGTTTCTGTCAGAAAGAACCTAACTACCTGAAGAAAATATTGGATGAGAAAGAAATTCTTGGAGCAGATTTTATTTCTAATCAGTTCCAACACACTAGTAATAAACAATATCTGTGAAGTATCAAAATTTCATCTTTCTTCTCTGTTTGTAACAAATCAAAGCCCAGGAAAAGGAATAAAAAAGACCAGTAACTTTCATATAAAAAACTCGTATCAGTTTGAATCATCTGTAAGGCAAAATTTTGCGGGGGGTAAAAGAGCAAAAACAATCATAAATCAGCCATGCTATGCAAAATGGAGTCTACATCAGGGATCACAGTAGCTCGCCTATTGAGCTCCCCAACAATACAACAATGTTTCTCCACATTGTTAATAGCCACAACATCCTGTGCAAAACCACAATCCATACCTGAGGAGACCTGCATCCATTAATTAGAATCTGTAAATGCACCTTAAACTAAAAGGTTTAGCTTATCCTAAACTAAAAGGTTTTGCTGCGACCTCTACTCACATCATAAAGGGTATCTCCGATCTTCAGTTTGATGGCACCACTCCGATACACGAGCATTTTGCCCATGAAGCCTGCCGGTACCTCGTTCAAAGCACACAACTTCTGCGTGGCCTGTGCAACCACAGGTGCAGCTGAGCTTTCAGTTGCCTCTTGTCCATTCATGGCTGTAGTTGATCGCTTCATCAAAGGCATAGTTGGGGGTAGCTGAAGCAGGATCATACTGGTTTCAGGATTCTCCTCCTGCGAACAAACACATCACAAGTGTTTCCAAGGTATTGTACGCGTAACAAATTAACTATTAATGCCAAGTTACCAACCACTAGACCAAGTTCTATTGCTGCTTTAGCTGAAGTTTCGTCGTAGTTTAAAGTTTCTGCTTCTGCCCCAAACTCCTCCTCATCAAGAAGTTCTACAAGATTTCAACAAAGAAAGAAAAAACCATTACAACCAAAAAAGCGGCAGCAAAAAATGACATGGACTTTTAACTTTGTAATATTGCAAATTAAATCAGTAACTGGTCAAGTGGTATGATGCCTTTTCAGTAACTTTTAACTCAACACTGTTTTTCACCCTAGATATATGTATCTCAGGCCATACCTGGATTTCCAGAATAGGGTCTCCGCAAGGGAAGAGTTGAAGGGTAATAACTGTAATAATCCTTCAGTAGCATCCAAAAGAAACCATTAGTTTAGATAAGGGGAGAGTAGAGAATCGTTTAAAAAAGGACACTGGACACCATGAACAGATACAAGTAACACACCCATGGTTCTTTGTATTCTTTCTCCGAGGGAAATGCTCCCCCTGTAAGAAAACAATTTTTAGCATGATGCATTGTAAATATCTTGTTTACAAATGATACAAAAACTGCATGGTAAATGGCATACCGGTAGAAGGTGAACCTTGAAAGTTCCTATTTCCACCCTTAGGAACTCCGAATGATCTTAAGGAGTTTGAGGCACTGCCATAACCGAATGCAACTTGCAAAGCTGCCACTGTGAATTCAGAAATTAAAACTGGATTAACCAACAATTCTAAATGACACAGCAAATCATGACAAGCATGATGAGTTACAAGAAAGACTACCTTTCTTCTCGACTTTAGGCTTTGCCCTTGTTGAACCTTCCTATGATAGAAGCCAAAATAAATGATAAACACTCAAAACATGAAAATTTCAGAGCCAAAACATTTAACCAAAAAAAAAAATTATAGGCGGTAAAGAGAACTTAGAAAAAGTAGTAGTACATTGAAGCGTCTCAACAAATCCCTAGCCTGGTCAGCGTCAGCGTCCTCGACCACTTCACTGCCAAAAGAAATGACGAGATAGAATAAAATATACGCATTGAAATAACACGTTGCTTAGATGCTTAAGCAAGATGGGATAATTACTCTTTAACTTCAGCCTTTGGTACTCTCCGAGGGGGAGCTTTTGGTATGAATCTCCTCTGCAACAGTCAAAGCAAACTCTTAGAAGGAACATAGGCAGAAACTCAAGTGTTATTTTTTTGTAGTATAAAGGAAGGGTATTAAACAAACCTTCCTGGGGGCATCAGGTTCACTCTTGAGAGTTGCTGGATCCATGGGACTGAGATTGTATAATCTTTAAACAAAAAAGAATGAGAAACAAATATATTTAATCCATGCCTCTTTCACCAATAACACTTGTAAAGAATGCCATAAGACTGAAAAAGCTATAACTCATTCGAGTACTAAATCAATTATCAAACTCTGCCAAGTGAGTACCAAATCCGTTCTTCATTGGAATTCTTTCTACGGACATATACTACAAGCCTCTATACAGAAAGTCTATTATTATGCAAGAGTGAGATAAAACTTGCAACAAAACCGAGTTTTGATTATTTGCAATTGGGTTTTATAGATGGCAATCTAAATGATTGGGAAGAAACTAGTAGAAGAATTGAACATTCATAGAACACCTGGCAGATAAAAATAAGGCGAACAAGCACATACAACATACTAATTCCTCAAACAGAACTACGCCTACATCATTCAAAAGTTCAAGACCGTGAGTATTCCTCTCCACATGCCTAAATGATAATTCTTGCGAAACAATATTTCCTTATCCGACAGAAGCAACAATAGGGTCATATCCCCCGTTCTTTGGGTCGAAGCAAAATATTTTCCTTTTGTTTATCCTATTTGGATTTTCAGGACAAC
Organism: Artocarpus hirsutus; assembly: GCA_946598075.1. NCBI lineage: Eukaryota > Viridiplantae > Streptophyta > Magnoliopsida > Rosales > Moraceae > Artocarpus > Artocarpus hirsutus. Next base: position 26,106 of record CAMOHE010043541.1, on the reverse strand, counting down.
GTGTCATAGTGATGCTTCAAAGCGCTTGTCCAGAAATTCTTAGGGTGTTGGCATAATCTTTGCTTCAACAATTACATGCCACCCTAGAATTGTAAGGTTTGGCTGGTTGCCATCTGGAATTCTTGTAAAATGTTTCCAAGTTTTTTCCCCTTTTCCCCCCAATTATATCACCATAAGTTTCCATTTCCTCATTTTATCCTCCCTCAATTTGAGCATTGCTGCACTCTGGCTCATTTGTAAGATTATTCAATCTAGTCTCATCCATTATTTCCCCTACAAAACTTTTTTTTGTTGCTATATATATATATAAACATACATTACAGAACCATAAAAACAGTGAGTATCTTAAGGATAGACACCACGAGCCAAACATACATCACGGTAAAACTACAGCCTGCGCGAACATATGTATCACAGGGAAAAAGAACAAACCAAAATGTGGATCTCAATGTCAGATTCCGGACAAAATTAGGGCTACAAAAAAATTAGGATTAAATAAAATATGTATAACTCAGATCAGAAGCAAAAACAAAATTTAAAAGAAGAAGAAGAAGAAGAAGCAATGAATCAAAGTCCAATACCTGATCAAACGGTGCCAGGCGTGGACGTGACCCGGCGAGTCCTTATCAGACACTGAGACGGCGAGGACGATAATAATAAAAGAGTTTTAGAGGCCAACTACGCCTGTTTCTATTCTATGAATACTAGATTGTGGACAATTGGTCGCTGTCTTTATAAGTAGACATTACTTAAGACGAGTCCCTGTTTAAGTAATAAGAAGCAAGAACCCCGCGCCGCCGCTAATGTCAATGACTCGTACAGGGTAGTGTTTTTGTATGCATGCCGCATGCGCGGTGCGCTCATGTAGTCGTCTCTTGGCTTTCCTTGAGCGACATGTCTTACAACGGACTAGAAGTTTTAGAGTTTTTTTTTTCGTATATTGAAAAAAACTGCCTTGGAATGATAAGCATTTGAGTTATTGATACCACACACTCCAAACTTTCCGTGCTGAAAAGTTACATCTTGACAAATTAGGAAGAATGAGAGGACCTTCGATTTTTTAAACATTTAAAGTAAAATATCACGTTTTATAAATATTTATAATAAATAACTGTAAAAAAAAAAAAACCAGTGAAAAAATTTTTCACTCATATTAAATATATAAGTAAAAAGTATTTTTACTCAGTAATTTTTTTATTTCTTATTATTTACTATAAATATTTTCAAAACTTACCATTTGCTTTAATGAATTTTAAAAAAGTGACATTTATTCAATTTATTAAGAGAAATGTTAGTAATTAACCATAAAATCTTGACAAATTGTTATAACGTGGACTAAATTAACACGAGTTTCATTCAGTAACGTAAAGAAAGGACTAATTATTAAAATTAAAAAGTACAGAGAGGTTGGGAAGTAAGGAGGCAAAAACATGACATCCACCAGGCAGTTCCACCACCATTTTGAACAGCATTATTGTTTTGGATAGGATTTCAACTAAGAGGCAATTTACTGTACCATGAAAAAACTTCCTGCTAAAAGTCCTAGACATTTTATCAGTCTTGAGAATGGGAATTTTTTTTTTTTCCTCCCATAGAAAGGGTGTTTAGAAACACAGGCCTCTGAGGCTCTTTATCTTTCGGGCAAATACAGAACGAAAAAGTATAAAACAATGTGCAAAATGAGCTATCATCTATATGTGTGTGTGTGTGTGTGTGTGTATATATATATTGAAATTAAAGCTTGAAATTCGTGTTTTTCTTTTCTTCCTCACTTTCCTTTACGATGTTAAATAGAATACTTGGAATTCTTGTACCAAAAGTGAATATAGTTTTTCTTCATCACTTTCGTTTAGTTTTGTTGTCTTTTCACACACTCATTACCTCCTGCATAAATTCTTCAAGCAAGATGGAAAGAAATTCAAAGTCCAAGCCATGGTCCCATTTGGGGGGGACATGCAGGTAAGTGTTCACGGAGAAGGAACACAGCAGACTATGAATAGAATCATGCATGCAATACCTAATATCCCATATTTACTGTCATACAAGAAAATTAGAACACGGTTATTCTCAAGTCACTTCCTAATTTCTAACTGCTTGCCCTGCTTGTACGGTTGCTATGACTTGAGCTACAACAGTAGCATATTGGACAGCAGTATGTTGCGAGGTATAGTGGTCTCCGAGACCAAAATCGACAAAATTTGGTTCTAGGTGCATGAAGTGACCCGGTAATGACCTTTTTGACACAGCATCTCGCCATATATCAAGGAACTCTTCCATCATTTGCCTGGATTTTTCCATCGATGAGATAGGTAGGTACTCAACCTGTGATAAGGACAGCATTTCCAATTCAAAATAGTAATACTCCAAAGTCCAAAAAACATTCAGAAGAGGAAGATTTTCCTTAAAAATGAAAAACGTCAGATATGTAAATTTTGAGGAAAATAGCCATGCCTATTAAGTCAAACAAACTATAAACAATTTTTCTCCCCTTTATCTAGCTTAAGTTTTCGATAAGCAACGAAAGAAGTACATGAGCTAATATTTTACTTTCCTTTTTCAAATTTCCTAAGTGGCTATGAGAAGTCAATTTGACTTATATGCCAAAGCCCCGATTCTGAGAACCCGATAACACAATGGTAATAGTTAATTTATAAGTTCACAATCAACAAGAAGTACAGCCTAATTACCCAAGGGCTGTTGGTTGGAATTGTCAAGCCTATGGTTTGCTCCCACAAGGTCCGGGGTTAGAACCTTCTCATGGGCACCTATATGACAAAAGTGAAAGAAATTTTAAAAAAAAAAAAACACGGTGCTGCCTAATTTGGTGACCAAAAAATCAAACTGTATTATTGATCAGGGGTTGGGATTAACTCAGTTCAACTAAAGTCCCCAATACGTACTCAAGATGCCCAAAATATCGCTTCTTTACTCAAGATGCCCAAAATATAGCTTCTTTCAAAGTAACAATTAAGCATTAAGAAATGTGAATGAGCAGAATAGGCATTGCCTTCTCATGTTTTCTATTGTGGACGGTGTCAAAATGAAATCACCACGGTCCTAACAATTCCAATAAATTCATGTGAGCTCATTTAAAGAAGGAGAAATAAGCACATCAATATAATTTAAGCATGGTCTTCAAAATAACTTTTCAATCATGAAAGTAGGACATTTGAAAATGCATGGTAGGACACCAAACAACGTAAAATTCTAACAGTAACAAAGCCTAACATGACATGAACGGTAAAATAGATACAAAAACAACATACAAGCAAGTTCATAAACAAGTACCTCCATTACAATTCCTCTCAGAGTTTCAGAATGAGTAGGAGAAACCTTCCCCACTCTCAATTGGAAGTCCCCAAGTTGGTATTGAAAACCCTAAACAGCATAATCAAAAAACAAGCAAAAACAAATTCAAAAAACTTTGTTAACATCAACTCCTTCGTCTCAACACCGACAGAATCAAATTGCATTAAAGATCAAAAACAACGCCGAAAAAACCTCGAAATTGAGCGAGACCCTCGCTTTGTACGACTGTAATTTATCCATTATGGTCTGAATCGATGAATCGGCCTCGAGAACCAAACGCTGCCCGCGGATTATGAAGTAGTACTTGCTGGGTTGCTCGGGCAGCGAAATCCCAAGAAAATCGCGAGGGAATTCCGCCATTAGAGCCTGATCTGCCCCCCAAAAAAATTAAATGGAATTGGGATTGTAAAGAAGCGAATTTCCCCAAACCCTAGGACTTGAAAATTTGAGAGATTCAATCGATTACCTCGTATCATAGGTTTGTAAAAGGTGAGAGTGGCCTTCCACCTGCCATCTTTGACGCCATTCATGCTCTCAACGCACTGCGTCACTTCGTTAACGATTTGGCTGTTCGCCGTCGTCCCTGCGTTGGGTTGCCAGTGCAAAACCCTAGAAAACCCAAATTGGACCTTGATTTTGGAAATCGAAGAAACATTATACAAGCAATAATTGATCGGAAAGTGAGGATAACTGTGAAAAAGCTGTACCATTTGATCGGCATTTTCGCGGATCCGAACGAACGGTGCCGTGGGGTTTAAAGTGAAGAATTAGGCGAGTGTTGCAGACACAGACAACACGTCCGAAACGTCGTCGTTTCCGACTTTTAACTGATATCAATGTCTATTAACTAGGGGGTTCTCACTTCTTAGTTCTGGTTTTCTGGAAGGAGGAGGAGGAGGAGGAATGGGAACTGGAAAAGGAGAGGAAAGCAGGAAAACCAATGAAACGACAAGATTTTGCAAGGCCCCACGCGGCTTAGAAAACGACAATATTCTCAACACCCCCCAACGCGACGACCGACCGTGTAATGACTGAAATATAATGGTGTAATAAACGACAATCTCTAGAAAACGACAATATTGTCAAAATTGCAACAATGATTGAACCAGTGAAGGGCAATGAGTTATGTACGATAATTTTGCAAAAACGACAATACGCAAGGTCATAGAAAGTAGAAAGGACAAGTAAGTGAAAACAACACATATTTTTCATCAAAAAAAAAAAAAAAAAAACAGAAAACGGCACATATCAAAGAAACGTCGGTCATTTAAAAAAAATCATATAGGGGGTTTAGAAGAGTTTGTAGGAACCAGTAGTTAGAACAATTTTTATTGTAGCATGTAAAAATTTTATACTGTAGTAATTTTTTTTATTGTTACTGTAACATGTGAGAGCTTTACTTTGTTTATAATTGAGTTTGTGGTGAGAACTGAGTGGTTAGAACCACTGTTAAACAAGGGGATAATTTCATAGGTGACGATGAGAAATATTTTCTAGATGTGTTTTTTTGGTTAAAAAAGGGTAACTTTTCCATGTGTTTAATCCACATGCATTGTGTTTTTCTGCATGCATGAAATTCACACTTATTATGATTTAGAAAATAAAACATTTACGCATTTTTGATAAAAAAAAATCTTTTATATATATAATTTTATGATAAAGACGATATATTTTCGATGTTAAATTCAAGCAAAGTTAGATGTGCAAAAAAGGTACAATTACTCTTTCATAGAATAAATTGTGATTTCTTGAAAGGCAAATCTAAAAGCAAATCATGGTGATCTTCAATTTTATTGACATTTAAAGATAACTAACTTTGATGTATTTTGTCTTGGTTAAAAAATATTTTTTGTAGTATTGATATTTACATAAGTTGTCGTCGTTAAAAACCTTTGGCTTACCTTATCTTACCTTAAAAAAAAATTAAGCGCCTTTCAAAACAAAAAAAATACATAAACAAATTAAGCATACAATTTCTTTTATGCATGAACTTTGACTGAATTTAATATTATATATGGAATATGTATCTTTAACAAAAATATAACAAGTGACTCTTAAGATGCTCAAAATTCAAAACATTTTGTTTTTTTTTGCAAAACGTTTTTTCTTTTTCTAGCCAAAACGTTTGTTTTTTTTCCCCTTTTGAAACGCTTTTTTGTTTACTTTTTAGTTTATTTCCTTTCCTTTTTTATTATGTTATAAACATGCTTAATATGCATGCAAAAAGAACATGCTCTTCGACTAGTGTTTAGAAAAATGTAAAGGAAAACTTTATGTGATAAAAAAAAAAGATAATCTCATTCTTTCAAAAAATTATTGCATAAATGCCCGAACGTAACCCTATGTCAACTTAACACAACAATTTAGCTTATATAACTTATTTATCTTTTTATACATTGTATTTTAGTTTTATTAAAACAATATACTTAAGTTTTTAATCTCATTAAACTTATACCTTTAATTTATATTTAATACATAAATTTATACCTTTTCTCAATTAATCTTTAATTTTGACTTAATAAATTGTCCAAAATACTCTTAAATTAAAAACTAATAGAACTTTAACTTTAAAAAATGTTATACTAAAGTTTTTGATTTCAAAAATATATTAAATGCCACAAAAAGGTGTCTTGTGTATTTTTATTTTTGTTTTCTTCTTATTTTTGAAAGTTTTAATTTTCTCTCTCTTTCAATTGAGGATAACTTGATCATTTTAATAGGTAAAAATTAATTATTAAATAAGGTAAGGTATAGATTTGTATATTAAATCTAATTTAAACATATAAATTTGATAATATAGGAAACCAAAAATATAGGCTTTGAATTAAAAGAGATGATGTAAAAAGATAAACATCTCTAAATTAGGACTATGTTTGGGCGGCATGGTTAAAACTGAACTTTTAAAATAAAAGCTGTAACATATACAAACTTTAATACTGTAGTAACTAAAAATTTTTATTAGAACTAATTTTATCAAGCGCCCTTAATGTAGGATTTTGGAGCAAAGTCAGCACTCCTAGGGACAGAAATCGCAAATATCAAAAAATTTTGTGTCTGTTTTAAGAATAACGAGAAAGCCGCTAAGAATTCTGTAAAATCTCTCAGAAAACCTAGGGAAATTTTGAAAAAAAGAGTTAAGATAATTTGAAATTTGATGAATGACCTCTTTTTTTTTTGCATTAAAAAAAGGTTTTTTTCTGAGCACCGAAAGTACCCCAGTTTTTTCAGAGAAAAAAGAAAAAGGACTGTATCGAAGAGAGGAACCTAACCATGGTAAAAACAAAAAAAACTGAAACTGTTTTGATGGCCAAAAAGTTAATTTTGTGATGCCCAAAAACCAAAAAAAAAAAAAGAGGACAATTGCCTGGAAAATTTTTTGGACGGACTAGTTGTCAGGGTACTTTTAAAAAAGGGCCTTTGGGGGGGAATTTTTTTGGTGAATGACCCCCTTTTTTTTTTTAGACATCAAAAAATTAGTTTTTTAGACACCAAAACAGTTTCAGTTTTTTTTTTGCCACCATATTTAGATTTCTCTCTTAGATACAGTTATTTTTTTTCTATGAAAAAAACTGAACAGTTTTGATGATAAAAAAAACTCATTTTTTAATTTAAAAAATGAGAGACCATTTGCTTAATTTGGTTTTTTTTTTTTTTTTTGGCCTTTTTCCGAAATCTCTCCTAGTTGTCCAACTGCCCCGAAAACCTAAGCCAAAAAAAAAAAAAAAGGGCTGAGTCTCTTCCTGAACTCCAACTACAGTCGAATTCTCTCTTCCTACCCACACAGCTACAGATTTCCGTATTCATCCTTCACAATTTCATCTTCAATTTCGAAATTCTGAGGAAAAAAATCGCGAAATCTGGACGGAGCTAGGGTTTCGGCCACCAGAGAACAATGGCGTGCGTGTACATTCCGGTGCAGAACTCGGAGGAGGAAGTGAGAGTCGCTCTCGATCAGCTCCCCAAAGACGCTTCTGACATTCTTGACATCCTCAAGGCCGAGCAAGCCCCTCTCGATCTCTGGCTCATCATCGCGGTTCGTTCTTCTTCTTCCTCGTCTTTGTTTCGAAATTTCAATGCTTTTTCTTTTTGCCTTATCTTTCGCTTTCATTTTCTCGGTTGAAAATTCGAACCTTTTCCGAGTTCTTTTCGCTGTTTTGCGTTGCAGAGAGAGTACTTCAAACAAGGAAAGCTCGAACAGTTCCGCCAGATTTTGGAGGAAGGCTCGAGTCCTGGTATTCAATCTTTTCCGCCCTTGGAACTAGATTTTTCTTTTTTTTCTTTTCACTTATTTTCTCATGTATTGAATTTCCACAGGAAAAAAACGAGGACTTGTTAAAGGGGTGCTTAATTGGTTGTTTTGGGTTAATTTTTGCAGAAATTGATGAGTACTACGCTGATGTTAGATACGAGAGGATTGCAATATTGAATGCTTTAGGGGCGTACTATAGTTACCTTGGAAAGATTGAGACTAAACAACGAGAAAAGGAGGAGCATTTCATCTTGGCCACGCAATACTACAACAAAGCGTCCAGAATCGACATGCATGAGCCTTCTACCTGGGTTGGAAAAGGTGGGGTGAAGCTTACTTGTGATGTTGTATATCTAAACTGAGATAAGAGTATAGTGTTTATATTTATTTAAGCTGAAATTTCCAATAGCGTGCTAGTTAAAATGTTAGTCGATGTAAGTTGTAATTAGACATCGGTTTCGAAGGGGGAAAATTTCTTCCCTGGGATAACCTTTTAGGATTGGATTTTCTTACTTTGCAGTTCTTGTAAGGAATTGGTATTGACATATACGAGTGTCCTTAACTTCAATCTGATTTTCATTCTACCGCAAATGGTAAACAACCTTTTGTGGGGATCTCTCATCTGTATAACGTCCTAAGTTGCTTTGAATTCTGATATTGAATCTTGAACTTGGTGGCTTTGACTATAGCAAACCTGTGGGATTGTTCCAGTTAAAGTTATTTGTCACTTGATGGTTGACTCATGTCTGATGCTTTCCTGAGTTCTTAAACCCTTCTTCTTTTAACAGGTCAGCTTTTACTAGCTAAGGGTGAAGTAGAACAGGCATTTGCTGCATTTAAGATCGTTTTAGATGGAGATCGTGATAATGTTCCAGCACTTTTGGGTCAGGTATGTCATTTGTGCTTCTTGATAAAGGGCTTTTGGGTAATTTTTAATTCGTCGAAGATAATCATTAGGTAATTTTAATGTATCCAAGATTATCTTTATGAATTTTTCTCCCAATAATCTGGCACTATAAAAGAAATAATAGAGGTGAAGCTATTAAAGCAAAAGTGTGAAAGTTTAGTTTAGTAGTCAAGAACACTTTGTCCTCTTCATGATTATTATTTTTTGAAATTTTTTGTAATTGTTTTTCCCCCTAAACATCGAGTAGGACTTTATCCATATCTCCCCCTGAAGAAGCGCTATTTAATTGCATCTAGTAGTTGCTTGCCCTGTAGTTGATTATGCTGTCTTTTGGTTACCAAAGTAACCAAAGCTCATAAATTTGAGTTTTGTAATCGTTTTCTCATATTGTTATTTTGATATATGGTTTGCAACAAAACCTTATCTTTCCTCTTATTTAAGTGCATGATAATTCTAGCAATAAGATGATTTTCCATTGTGTGATGCTGGCACTGGAGGAAATTGTGAGTTGAGAGTCTTGAGACTTACAAAGAAATATTGGTGCCACCTCGTTCGTAAATTTGTTGTCATATTGTATCGAGGCTTGGGGCTTTGGGCCTTTGGGATATTTGGTGATATGATATTAGAGATTGAATAGCTTGGAGAGGGAATAAATAGTATGAATCTGAAGCTATTTTGATTGGCGAAGATATGCCCTTCTTTTTTCTCTTCTTTCTGCCTTAGTTAACTTGTCTGGGACTCTGCAGGCATGTGTTCAGTTCAACCGTGGACGCTATTCTGATTCATTGGAGTTGTATAAGGTTTGTTTTCACTATTCTACCATTTTCCACCCATTACAACAAATGAACAGACATTTTCCCATTATTTGATATCTGGCTTTATTTATATTCATATAGACCAGGGGATGTGACCAGTCCTCAATGTGATATCTGTGATTCTGAATATAATATATTCCTTTCATAGAGATAATTGGTGTTACTTCTGACTTGTATTATCTAATAATTTGCCAAGAGGGCCCTGCAAGTGTATCCCAACTGTCCTGCTGCTGTAAGACTTGGCATAGGTCTATGTCTTTATAAGTTAGGTCAATTTGACAAAGCTCGACAGGCATTTCAGAGGGTTTTACAGGTAAGTGATATTACCTAAGTTTGATGCATTTTTACCCTGATGCTGCAGATTTTTGCTGTATCAATGTCAATATAATAAGTGCTCTATGTTTTCAGTTAGATCCAGAAAATGTGGAGGCTCTTGTTGCACTAGCTATTATGGATTTAAATACACATGAAGGTAAATTGTGAGCATCTATGGTATATAGTTTCCTTTTTGCGGAATGACGTGTATGTTGTTTGATTACTATTTATGTGGAAACAAATTTCTGATTCTTCAGCTGTTCAATTCTGATATTGGGTTATAAATCTTCAGCTACTGGAATCAGAAAAGGAATGGAAAAAATGCAGAAAGCTTTTGAGATATATCCTTATTGTGCAATGGCACTAAATTATTTAGCAAATCACTTTTTCTTCACGGGTCAACACTTTGTGGTTGAACAACTGACTGAAACTGCACTTGC
>CAMOHE010043541.1:0-16051 GCA_946598075.1 Artocarpus hirsutus | reverse complement strand
GCAAGTGTATCCCAACTGTCCTGCTGCTGTAAGACTTGGCATAGGTCTATGTCTTTATAAGTTAGGTCAATTTGACAAAGCTCGACAGGCATTTCAGAGGGTTTTACAGGTAAGTGATATTACCTAAGTTTGATGCATTTTTACCCTGATGCTGCAGATTTTTGCTGTATCAATGTCAATATAATAAGTGCTCTATGTTTTCAGTTAGATCCAGAAAATGTGGAGGCTCTTGTTGCACTAGCTATTATGGATTTAAATACACATGAAGGTAAATTGTGAGCATCTATGGTATATAGTTTCCTTTTTGCGGAATGACGTGTATGTTGTTTGATTACTATTTATGTGGAAACAAATTTCTGATTCTTCAGCTGTTCAATTCTGATATTGGGTTATAAATCTTCAGCTACTGGAATCAGAAAAGGAATGGAAAAAATGCAGAAAGCTTTTGAGATATATCCTTATTGTGCAATGGCACTAAATTATTTAGCAAATCACTTTTTCTTCACGGGTCAACACTTTGTGGTTGAACAACTGACTGAAACTGCACTTGCCGTCAGCAACCATGGACCGACGAAGTCACATTCTTACTATAATTTAGCACGATCTTATCATAGCAAGGTTAGTCAAACAATACCTTGGCTCTATAATTTTATATGTTGTTATCTATATAAGATAAATCTATACAGTGTGTGTGTACACGCATGGATAGTTGTTGGTAAAAGATTTTAACTGGACAAGATTTTTCACAATATCCCTTGTTGCCTTTGCAACATTCCTTTTCGCACAACTTCTACTTCCTGTTATGGAGTCTAGTGAAGTAAGTGTGCTAAGGTCCTTTATGTTTGTTACAGCTTGCAATCCAACACTCTTCAGACGTGTCAAGTAGTGCTTAGCTAGTCTTCTTTCCTCAAATTTGATAGCTCGACTTAAAAGGAAAAAAAAAAAAAGATTTGTCTCTTATCTTTTGTGTTTAAAAGGCTGCTACTGGAATGATCTATTTTCTTTTCTTTTCTTTTTTTTCCCCCTTTTTTTTACATCTTCCTGAACAGTTAATTATAGCCCAGTAGTACGAGACTCCAACTTTTTCTTTATCCTTTTGCTTGTGGTCCTTTTGTTTGGCAGTGGTGGTGACATTCTTTTGTTGGATTTCAGGGGGACTATGAAAAGGCTGGGTTGTATTACATGGCATCTGTAAAGGAAGTTAATAAGCCCCATGAATTTGTATTTCCTTACTATGGTTGGTAACAGCGGTCTGTCTATTTTACAATGCTGTATTACTGGGATAGTTTGGCATAGTTTCAACCCTGCTTCTAATTTGAAATTTATTGTATTTCTGATGTAAGGAAATTTATGTCTAATTTGTTTGGTGCTAAAGTCTCTTTATTTTATTGGCATTCCCGTTGACCATGAAATTTTTTCAGTTTAGATCAGTTAATTTCATGTGCTATTGTGAAATGCCTAAGCAGTAGATTCTTTGAACCTTAAAGCACATGTCATTGTGTTCTGAAGGTGCACCCTACACATACAGAGATGGATTTGAGATTGTACAAACCACTGGTCAGCATGCACAATGGATTTGAATCAATATATTTCAATATCTGTACTAAAGCAAAATGTGCATGATGGCTCAGAACTTTTGCTTTTTCAATCCCTTGTCACCTATTCTTATTTTTTCTTCTGTATAATTATGTAATATTGGTGACAGGGTTGGGGCAGGTACAATTGAAGTTGGGAGATTTTAAAAGTGCACTAGCAAACTTTGAAAAGGTTTTGGAGGTCTATCCTGATAACAGTGAGACATTGAAAGTGCGTAAAACTGAAGGCATTTTGGAAAATTGGGCACGGTTTCCCTCATTTGCCCAAGTGATTTCAGTGTAATGGGATTTTTATTTCTTTTCTTCTTTTCCCCAATAGGTTCTTGGGCACATATATGTGCAGCTTGGGCAGACAGAAAAGGCCCAGGAATTTATGAGGAAGGCTACAAAAATTGACCCACGTGATGCTCAGGTAAGCGATTATATTCTTTTATTACTACAACAAGTAGTGTTATTGATATTTCTGCTATCTTAGGTGTGTTGAGAATCTGTTTATATGAAGTGTAAGCTCCCTCGTGCTGTATGCTTATTTTGGTGTTTGTGGAAGTTCCGAAACTTATAGCAGGTTTTTGCTGCATTAAGTTTGTTCGAGTAATGAAGAGCGTGTCTCTTTTGTGGTTAGGGTTCTTCGGAGTCCATAGTCATCGTACTTTAGTTATTTGTTCTTTGTCATGTTCATGTTTTCTTACATCTAAATCATCAATAAATTTAAGTTCATTAGAGTTAAGCTGGGTCTGTATTAACTTAAAATTTGGGAAACGGGACAATCTCTCTTATCCCTGCCAAAACAATGCTTTTTTCCATTTCTCACGTGTAGAGATCATGGCTGATTTAAGATGCTTGTGATTTGAGGTATTATGTGGGCCCTTGAAAATTTTGTTGCACAATCCAGTGATTGCGTGTGTTAAGAACTAAATAAATTATGCCCTGTCTATGTTCAACTTTTATTAAATATTTAGCAACTTGTCTGTCTTACTGTGACACAGGCATTTCTTGACCTAGGGGAACTACTAATATCATCTGACCCTGTAGCTGCTCTGGATTCCCTTAAAACTGTAAGAAATTCATTTTTTCACTGATCAACCAATAAGTTGTCTCCTCTACAGTGATCTAAGCCCTTTAAATTTGTGATCCTAAATCTTAGTTGCCTCTCTCTTTTACTTGATCGAGATCTTCAATTGTTCCAGGCTCGTACGCTTTTGAAAAAAGGAGGTCAAGAAACACCAATTGAAGTTCTCAACAATCTTGGAGTTCTCCATTTTGAAAGGGGAGAATTTGAGGTTGGAGCAGATTCCTAAGGATTGCTTTAGAGGAATCTTTACTCTATTGTTGTTACTTTTGTGTGGTTCTGAACATCAATTTTTCTCGTGGAAGTTTATTTGCTTGCTAAGCCCTGTTAAATTACTGTTGATTTCTTTTTCTTTGCTGTCAGCTTGCTCAACAAACTTTCAGGGAGGCACTAGGTGATGGAATATGGCTTACCTTCATTGATGGTAAAGAAAACCCTCCACCTGTTGATGCTAATGCATCGATTCTTCAGTCCAAAGATCTGCATTTATTTGAGCAACTTGAGAAAGAAGGTCGTGTGGTCGACTTACCTTGGAACAAAGTTACAACACTATTTAACATGGCTAGATTACTTGAGCAGTTACATAACACTGAAACTGCAAGCATATTGTACCGTCTGATCTTGTTTAAGGTAAGAAGTATTTTTGTGCATGATAAGAGTTTGTTCTAATTGGTATGTAAATGATACTGCAATTTGACAAGAAATGGTTACATGACTACGTAGGAGCCTGTCAGTAACAAATTAGTTGTTTTACTAGTTTTTTTTTTTTCCTCTTGATCTTTGTGTGTGTGCTTGTTAAATTCATGCATGTATTTTCTATTACGTCTCTTCATGGGATTGGTATTTGTTTAACGGCTCTGCTCCAACTTTGCAGTATCCAGACTATATGGATGCTTATCTGAGGCTTGCTGCTATTGCAAAAGCTCGAAACAATCTTCAATTAAGCATTGAACTGGTTGTTATCCCTATACACTTTTCCTTCTAATTCTCTTTCCTTCACTTCTCTCAAACAAACAATACTCAATGGACTTCTTTCTGTAGGTCAATGATGCTCTGAAAGTGAATCTGAAGTGCTCAAAGGCATTATCTATGCTTGGAGACTTGGAATTGAAGAATGATGATTGGGTTAAGGCAAAAGAAACCTTCCGTGCTGCTAGTGAAGCAACAGAGGGGAAGGATTCCTATGATTCACTTTCTCTGGTCTGTATATTTTCTGGAGACCATGCATTTGCATCTGTTTAAATTTTTTCTTGCAGCATGACATGGAAATTTCGTGGAAATTTTGCTTATTATTGTAGTGTGTTACATTTAATTTTTTTTCATCTCAAACACAACTTTGAAATATTTTTAGGGGAACTGGAACTACTTTGCAGCAGTCCGTAATGAAAAAAGAAATCCTAAGTTGGAAGCTACTCATTTAGAAAAAGCTAAGGAACTTTACACAAAGGTATTTGCTTTCTCTTAGAAGTACGTAGTGTGTGTTTGTATGTGTGTATATATTCATAATTCTCTTCTCTTTTCTTCTCTGGCATTGTAACTTATCTTTGTTCTGTGAAATAAAGAATGTCCTATATTGATTCACTTCAGGAAGGAATAGCTTTTATGTATCCCACTATGTATTAGAAACACTGCAGCAGCACATGCATACTGTATTCAAGTTTTCCATACTTGCAGGTTCTAGCTCAACATTCTGCCAATTTGTATGCTGCAAATGGTGCCGGGGTGGTATTTGCTGAAAAGGGTCACTTTGATGTTTCAAAAGATATTTTTACTCAGGTTAGTGTAAATTTTTCCCCTTTTGAAGAGCCATGTGTTAATCGGGGTTAAAACTTGTATTCTGAAGTTTTAAATCTGTTAGGATTGTTAACATCTCAATTCTTGTAGGTTCAAGAAGCTGCAAGCGGAAGCATTTTTGTCCAGATGCCAGATGTCTGGATAAATTTGGCGCATGTTTATTTTGCCCAGGGAAATTTTGCGTTGGCTGTGAAAATGGTCAGTTTGTAGTATCCCATTTTATACATCTTTATGTGTTTCGTTCTTTTATTGACTGCATGTATGTTGATGCCATTTGTCATCTTGCAGTATCAAAATTGCCTGAGGAAGTTTTTCTACAACACAGACTCTCAGATTCTTCTTTATTTAGCTCGTACACATTATGAGGCTGAACAATGGCAAGACTGCAAAAAGACTTTGCTGAGAGCCATCCATTTGGCACCTTCAAATTACGCACTGAGGTTTGATGCAGGTGTTGTGATGCAGAAGTTCTCAGCTTTAACCCTACAAAAGGAAAAGAGGACCGCAGATGAGGTTTCCTTTTGTGTTTTATTGTTTTTTTTTTTTTTTTTTATCCACTACAATGTTATAGTCCACAAAATGTTTTTGGCTTTATTTATTTAATTCACACGCTGACACATGTGATACTGATGTCATGATGTAATACTCTGTAGAGGTGGGAAAAATTTGCTAAACCCTGTCATTTACTTCACATGGGATTTTTATCAATATATTTTTGTTTAGCATATTGGTGAATATTTATTGTCAATGTAATTGGAGTTCCATCTATGTCTCTCTTTCTCTCTCTTCCTCATTGGCGAAAGAAGAATTATATTTGCTACATTGCCTTGCGTTAGATTGTTGGAGTTCTAGTTCTGTTAACTGCAACATAATAATTTGACTGTTACTTGCGTTTTGATTGTCATGAGAGTAGTGCTTTATTACATCTCATTTTTCTCTATTTTCCTTTTCCACGTGTGAATTTATAGGTGCGTTTAACAGTTTCGGAGTTGGGAAATGCTGTTCGTGTATTTAAACAGTTGTCTGCCTCTGCTGCTTCAAACCTTCACTTTTATGGGTTTGATGAGAAAAAAATTGACACCCATGTTGAGTACTGTAAACACTTGCTTGATGCTGCAAGAGTTCACCTAAAAAATGCAGAACATGAAGAGCAGAAAAGCCGGCATAAACAAGAAGCTCTTCGTCAGATGGCATTGGCTGAGGAAGCCCGTCGTAAGGCTGAAGAACAGAGGAAATTTCAGGTCTGATGATCATGCTCTCTACATCTATTATTCTTGCAGTGAAGATTTGTAGTCAATTAAAAAAGTTTAATAATCCAGTAATACTTGTGTATGGAAATAGTTGGAAAGAAGAATGCGAGAAGATGAACAGAAGCAGGTGCGGCAACAGGAGGAGCATTTTGAACGAATAAAGGTAATGGTGTGAATTGCATTTATACGCTTTGTTCCAAGCTTATGGATAGGCCCTAATTTAGGATTATGGTGGCATAATTTGGGCACTGATATGTTGAACAACGCACATCTTACTTCACTGCTAAAAGGAAGTGTTCTAAATTTATACTTTTCCTGTATGTCATGATGCACTTATAAATAAAATTTAATTCTATAAACAAAATAACAAACTACTAGGTTCGTGTTAGACTTGGTAAAAGTTATCATTCTGAATGCGTTTTAATGCTATGGAGCAGATTATTTACTTTTGATGTAGGGGGATCTATGCTAGATCCAGATTTATATTCACATGTAATCCACACAACTGTAAAAGGTTGAGGACGTACTTGCTAATACTAGCATTTAAATTTGCTTCCAAAAAATTCCAGTTCATTATTCGTCTTGTGATTTTTGCATCTTCAGGAGCAATGGAAAAGCAGCACTTCTGGTTCTAAGCGAAGGGACAGGTCAGAGATTGACGATGAGGAGGGTGGGAATAGTGAGAAGAGGAAGAGAAAGGGTGGAAAGCGGAGAAAGAAGGAAAAGCACTCAAGATCACGTTATGAAACGGAAGACGCAGACACAGAGATGATGGATGATCATGAAGAGCAGGAGGATGAACATGCCAAGATGAATTATGGGGAGCCCACTGGTCAGATTAATGACCAAGATGATTATGCGGAAGAAAATGCTCAGGATCCTCTTGCAGCAGCTGGACTAGAAGATTCTGATGCTGAGGACGAGGTGGAAACTTTTCTTCACATTCTTTGCTTTCAGCTTTTAACAATGAAAAAGTTCCAATCATGTCTCAGCTTGGAACTCGAGTAAACCAAAATCTGCAATGTTAATGCATTGCACACTATGCTATGCCATTCTGTGGCTGAAACTAGTCCTTTCACGTTTCTTTTCCTCATTAAAATGCGATTACATTTCTCCTGTTCTACTGGCTGTTTGACATCTTCTCTTTCCTGTTGAAGGTTGCACCTGAATCAACAGCAGGTCGGCGGAGGCGGGCATGGTCAGAATCTGATGATGATGAGCAATTAGATAGGCAGCCAGAGCCTGGTGAAATCAGAGAAAATTATGCAGACATGCGGGGGAGTGATGGAGGTAAGCTGGATGAAGAAGGTGCCATCAACGATGACGATTGAGATCCACGGTCTTGAACCGAAGGTCTGGAACAAACCCAAAGACTGTTACAATGTTTATAGATGCTATTTATGTTGACAGTTTTGCAACTCATCAGAGTCTGTATCTGTACCTTGAAGCTCATATTAATAGAAATAAACATTCAGCTAAAGCTTCTGGTGCCTGGTTCCTAATAAGTTATTGCTCAGTGTCATCATGAGTTTCTATGAATTGACCGCACAATTTCAGCAATGATGGTTCACTGGGCTCCTTACGTTCATTTTTCTTTATTATCATTTTCTTTTCTGAGGGTAAGATGTTGCAATAGTGGCATTTATTAGATAAAAAAAAAACGTAGCTAAACAAAGTGCTTCAGAAGGTCTTAGCGAAAAAACAAAAAAAAAAAAGAGTTGCTTTAGAAGGAAAAATCTCTACATGAAAAGAATTTCTCTCTTTAATCTCTATAAATATGTGTCCTTTTTCCCCTTTTGCCTTCTTCTTTTCTTTTCTTATTCTTTGACAGGGTGTGGGTAGTGACTGGCGACAGGGATAGCCAGGTAAGTTCTCTGCTGCCAACTGACTAGTGCGGAAGTTTTTTTTTTAACCTGTCAAAGACTCTGAAGTCTGTCATCACTTCTTTTCCTCTTTTTGGACTAATGCAACTGCAGACCCACTTACTTCCACCACCAGATGCTTCAGAACTATTTGGACCTGAGCTCTTTTTGTCAGAAAGTTATCTTCCTCGGCACTGTTTTGCCTGCTTATTTTTGTGACTAAATTATGTTCCAGCTCTTTAACGCTTTGTTGTGGGGAAGGAGGCTTAGATACCACAGATTGATTATATATTATTCTAATACCAAAAAAATATATATATTATAAGTGCCCATATACTAATTTTGTTTATGTATTGAAGATATTTCAAGTAATTCTTTTTACTTTCCTGGGAAGCAATACCTTTTTGGAATATGCTTACTTGCATGGCTGTAATGCTTTACTTGCCTATTAAGCAAAAATTTGTAGGAGCTTTCAACTCATCGCTCATCTTGATGAAAGGAAGTATAAAGACACAAGTAGATTTGATATATGATGGGAATTGCCACGGGTTTTGTACCAGTGCGTGGAATAATGTATTTTTGTGTTTCATTTTGTGCCCCGCTTTTCAGTATTTGGCACGTGGGTTCAGAATTGCAAGGGGTCACTCACTTGTAACCTTCATTGCGAAAGAGTTCCCCTGACCACTCCTTTTCCGTTTTTCTGCTCCACAGGAAAAATAATAATAATAACAATTACATTAACAATAATAATAATAAAGAGAGAGAGAGAGAGAGAGAGAGAGAGAGAGAGAGGAAAATTATGTAGAGGAGCTGGTTCATGATTAGTACCATTTTATCGAGTTATTAAACTAAAATGGAAGAATGGATCTTCTTTGTCCATCAATTGTTCTTTAATTTGTATTAGCATGGACACTACAATTAACACAGTGCTCCTAAGAGATGAGGCATGCCTTTCTCATTCAGTAGTACGACTAAAACGACCTAAATCTGAACAAATTATTGATCCACTTCTGACCCAAGATAACGTTAGCTTAGCCGATGAGCAATGACTTCATCGTTTGTATTGTTTCTTTTAACTTATTATTAGACCTGTGCACGAACTTCAAATATTCAACGAAACATATTAGCCAAAAAAGAAAAAAAAAGCGGAAAAGAAAGGGGGTGCTACAAAGAACTCTAAGTATCTGTTTGAAATCTGGGTTGGAACCAATATAAAGTTCTTAATAGCTACAGTAAAATCAAAAGTTACTACACTGTAAAGATCTCAATATTATAGTTTTTAAATCAACATTTTTAGTTTCGACCGTTCTCTTCTCATCCTCTAAGTAAGGAAACTAATTTCTTTGTTGTCTCTCTCTGGCTCAGCATTGTGGAGAGGGAAGAGTTGATGACTTGTTTAATGGCATGGCACCCTCTTATTGTTTTGTCGTTTGAAGACCACAGGTTGGATATAACTCTTTACCAAACACAATTTTAGCGATCTCAGAAGCGACATATTAGCAAACCTTGGGGCCATTGGGTCCCTCAAATATGGTCATAAACAGAAAATGT
Organism: Artocarpus hirsutus; assembly: GCA_946598075.1. NCBI lineage: Eukaryota > Viridiplantae > Streptophyta > Magnoliopsida > Rosales > Moraceae > Artocarpus > Artocarpus hirsutus. The sequence continues at coordinate 6,930 of CAMOHE010043541.1, read as the reverse complement.
TTGAATAGAACCCCATAAGGTAATCTTAGCAACAAATCAAACATGGTCGAGTCATCTCAATCTATTTATGAAGTTGAGAGGGATCATTATCACACACACACAGAGACACACACACACACACACACACACATCAACCAAAAAAAGCTAGAAACATTGGATTCTTCATGTATCAAACACAGTATCCAGTTCAGATTCTCAAATAAAACTGAAAAAATATATATAGAGAGATAGAGAGACCAAGTGGTCCTCAAACTTAACACGAAAAATAATATAAAACAAAAGAAGTCCCACCAGTTTAAGTACAATTTTGGCATTTCTCCCAGTAACCGACTACAGGAAACTCAATCAATCACCTGCAAAACAAAACAAAATGAACTTGTAGCCATGATTCCCAACTGGGTCATTTAAAAAAAAAAAAGAGTAAAAAAGAGCAAGAACAGGAACAAAAAAAACCAACAAAGAAGGAAAGAAAAAGTGATTATGAAAGAAGTGTCTGATAAAAGAAGCATCTTGAGAAGATGATAATGATGATAATCTTAGTTACTTACAATTATGGGTCCTAGAACTGAAGATTGGGAAATCATATGAAGAAGAGTTGGTACTATTGGGAATAGAAATCGAGAGCTGAGTTGTGGAAACAGATCCACTATTTGAAGATTTGTCATCCAAGTCAAGCCACGAGTCTTTTTCTTTCACTGGCCATTCGTCAAAGAAGTGAATGGTCTTCTGAGTAGTTTCTTGTTTTCTTTCCATATTGTGGTCTTGTAGTTGCTTAAAATAAGCATTGTGTGTAGAAGAGCTCTGAAGCTGCAAACCAGGGCAAGTAGTTGTCTGTTTTGAAGAAGTTGAAGAAGAACAACTCATTGTAAGTAGTGGTGTGAGTTGCCAACAATCATCCATGGATGAAGCACTACCGGAAAAGCCCCTCACAGTTCTTGAAGAAGGTTCTTCTGAGAAGAAAGTATGTTCTTGTTCATGTTCATGTTCATGTCCATGATCAAAATCCTCTTTCAGCCCATACACATGATACCTATTTCTTCTCAGAGAAATATGTAAACAAAAATCAATACATGTATTTAACCTCAAAAATAGTCACATATTAACCAAATTTCAAGATTCTTTTTTTTGAAAGACTGACCTTAAGTCCGAGTCAAAAAGCAAGGATGTATTGCTGTCTTGAGATGACAAACCTATCATGCCATGATGAGGCCTCAAAGAAGAGTAAGATGTGTTGGGTTGTTGGGGATGATTCTGATGATCAAAAACACTGGTGTTATTGTAACAAGGGAATTGGAGATTATGAGAAGATACAGAAGAAAAAGAAGTGTTAGGGTTTTGTGAAGTAGTAGTAGTGATATTGAGGTTGTTTTTGGGTGTGATTGATGATGCAGAATGAGTAGACGTTGGTGACTTAAAAACTTCCACAGGCTTTCTTGAACGGTTCTTCCCTCTGTGCATGTGTCTTTCACAGTATTTTGAGGCTGGAAACGCCTCCTTTGAACACCTCCATTTCTTCCCATCTGTTCTTCTGCACCTTCCAGGCTCTGGGTCTATTTTTCTTCCCAAACCCATTTGGAAACAGTTCCACCCAACTGCATTTATGTACATATATGTGTATAAGCACAATCCCAAAGGGCTTATAAAAGCAAAAACAAAAAAAAACCAAAAAAAAAAAACTTACCATGTTGAGGGAAAAGTTTTGAGGATAGTGAAGATGAGTCCAAGTAGGTTCTTTTGATAGTGAAGAGGAGATCAGGTGGGATGGGAATACCAGAAGCCATGTACTTGAAGATGAGAGCTTGGTGTTCTAGCTCTTGCCACTGTGATGCTGTGAAGGGAAACCCGTTCCTTCCTCCACTCATAATCACTATAATAAAAACAATCAAACACAACAACAACAACAACAACAACAACAAGAGAGCCAAAAAAAAAAAAAAGGTTTGAAACAGAAGCAAAAACTTTGAGGAGAGAGAGAGAGAGAGGTTCACAGTTGAGAGGAAAACAGAGGATGCAGAAGGGGTGTTGGGAAAACACTCTTTTTGTGGGGGCTCTTTTTAATGTTTTGGTGTTGTTTTGAGAGATTAGAAGAGAAGGGGTTTTGGAGTGAGTAGAAGCAGGAGCAGCAGTAGTAGTAGTAGAGTAGGTATATATATTTGAGGGACCCTTGAACTGCAGAATCTTCTGTACATGGATAAACACTAATGGTTCTGATTATAGTGTTTGTTGCATGCCCACCTCCTCTTTCCTCTCTCTGTCTCTCTTTCTTTCTGATGATATTGTTTGTGAGCTGTGACTGCACCTCTCTGTTGCTTCTGGTTCTTCTGCAGCAGCTCTTGTCTCTGACATCTCAACGGAAAACCATAAACTTTAAGAGAAAGTTAAAAAAGAAAAATAAAAAGATTTATATTTTTTTAATATATCAAATGTAGAGAGAGAAAAAGGAGAGAGAGAATTTATCATTATAATAATGTTGATATGTCAGACTGCAAGAGTTAGGGGTTGGTGCCTGAAGCCAATGCCTTGTCTGAGGAGGAGGAGATTGTACGGTTTCTGGGGCCTTTACTGCTACTACTGCTAACCTTTTTTCTTTTACTTTTTTTTAATTTTGTTTTTCCGTTCCCTTTACCTCAGAGGCTCACTTACAAACTCACCTTTTTCAGTTTGGGAAATTAAGAAAATGTGACCCAGATTTTCAGAGCAGGTGTGCTCTTTCAGGGATTTCTGATAAGCATAGTATTAAAAATATTAATGGACTGTGGACCCCACCATTTACAATTTTAGCTTTTTTTCCTGTCCTTTTTTACTCTCTTCTTCATTTATTGCAATGAAAGATAAGTATACTTGTCTGTTGTTTATTTTGGCTTTAATGCTTCAGGTTGCACTACAGAAAGCAAGCCAGAAGATACAATATTTGCTTTGTTGATTTGCTTGTCCTCTTTTCCTGCGCATTCTACTTAGGATATCGCCGCCGGTGGTGCATGATTGTGAATGTGCTAAATCTAATTAAAATTATGTTACAATAAACAAATATGCACAAGCGAAAGAATTTGAAACCGATCTAACAGCACCAGACTCTCTCATTTTTCTAAGCAAAATCTGTCTTGGCCAAATTACCATTCATTCGTCATTTGCCAAACATTTAACCCTGTGAATGTGATACCATGGGCGATACTCAATCGTGGCAGCGAGAATATACAAACCGGTGTAAACTGAAAAAATAATTTCAAATGTTATAATATATAAAAGTTTTACACTAAGTTATTAATTGTTTAATATTATAGTTATTGAGAACTTTGTATCGTAGACGGTTTGTATTGAGAAGTTTAAACTGGTGTGCCACATATACTATATATTATGCATCAAAAAGTGGCTTTCAAGGCTCACAAACAAGACTATATGACTCCTTTTATTTCTTTTTTGACATTTTAAATGTCTGGTAATATCTTATTTGATTATGCTATAAATTCTTTTACAGAAAATTTAGCTTTTTTTTTTTAAGGGGAGAGAAGCTTCTTCTTCTTCTTCTTCTTCTGTTTCTTGAAAGAAACGAAAAAAAAAATTTCTTAAATGAAAAGAGTGCATAGGACATCACCCACAAATTTCTGTCTCTTGATTTAGTACTGTCGCTTTATCAACAAATATATAGTCTCTTGATTTAAGACTGTCAGTTTAGTCTTTCTAACCTAAAAGTGTCGTCCTAGGAGTTGGAGTAAGACTTTTGAAAGATCACATGCACGAGGTTCATAACTGCATAGGTTTGTTTATTTATTTACGTATATTTTCTTCCAAATTATAATAAAGAAGATACAAATCTTATACGATCTTTGACATAAAATGGTCCGAAACACTTTTTAATTATTAATGATGTAAAACTCTTACATGTTAAAGTAACAATAAAAAAATCACTATAATGTATAACTCTCACATACTACAATAAAAACAGGTCTAACCATCCTACCAAACACCTATAATAGAGTTTAATGAAAACTAGCTTATTCACAAACATTTCACTATCTAGCAATGCAATTACAACTAAAAAGTCAGAATTATTTTACTGTAACATAAAAAAGTTTAAAATACGTAAGAGTTTTACACTATAACCTACTTTTACTTTATACTATAACATATTTAAAATACGTAAGAGTTTTACACTATAACCTACTTTTACTTTATACTATAACATATAAACGCTTTATACTATAACAATTTTAACTATGCAGTTAAAACAAAGTTGCTAAACGCACTTTTAAGGTCCCCCAAATCGTCCTTTTACCCTTTTCGTCTTCAGTTAAAAAAAAAAAGAAGAAAAATATCTGCATTTTATGCGTATAAATGGGAAAACCAAACATAGCATTGTTAGAAAGGGTATCTCTGACGTTTACAAAAAAGTCGAGGGTTGGAAGAGTAAATAAAACACACAGTTGGCTGGCAATAAATACGGTAAAACTATTCTTGTATTTCAACTTTGGCAGCTGTAGAAAAGCAGTGCACTCTGTGGGAACTGTTGCTGACAGGCCAAAACACATGCAAAACAACCTTTTCGTACAAAAAAGACCCACCGAGGCTCTTCTCTATACATACCCTTTTCACATTTCCTTAATTAACACATGCGCCCAGACCACAGCACACTACTTTCATTCTCTTCCTAACGAATGGTAATACCTCTTAAACTCTAACATTTAAATTAACAAGAACTAAATAGAAAACAAAAACAGTAAGTAATAATAAGCTCAACATGGTAGGGAAAAAAGAATCTGTGAAAAAATTAGCCCGTAGATGAAAAAACTAGGCGACCATCGCTTTTTGGTCAAACAATACAATGGTCTATCAGAACATGAAGTTTCCAGGGTCTTAACTCAGCATTTTACCAATCGGTCTATGCTCAAAAGAGAGAAATCAAGTTCTCAAGAACGCTCAATTTGAAAGAAATTCATACCAGAATCAAAGTGCGGAACCAAGGCAAAACCACGCGAATGACGCTAACAAATTAGAGTTTAAATAACAACCCTAATTATTCATACATTCACAACAAAATCGAGGATCGGTCGGAACCCCCAAAATAAGAAACAAATAAAATGGAAAGTTAAAAACAGAAGGGTGGTCTCTTTTTTGTTTGTGTACGTCTGCAGAAGCCAAATGACGCAAAGGTAAATGAAGAAGAAGGTTCATTAAAATTTCCAAAAAAGGGCGGCAAAAACTGGCCAGACTTTATTTTTTCATATATACAATCACTCGGAGAAGCGGATGAGGCAGACGTGGAACATTTCAAACGAAAATTTTCTTTTTCAACTTGGTCAATCCTATAATTTAGAAGGGCTACATAACACTGAACTTACGTTCAAGTTACAATTTGAAAACAGAACTAAAGACTAAACCTTAAAATGATTGTATTATTCCTTCTGGAAGAAAGAGAGCACAAGATCCGTATGTACAGAAAATAGTTGTGTATCCACGAAAAGCTGCAATCGTGTAGGAAAAAAGAACATCAGTAATACTAAGACTATACGAACACTGCTAAAACATTGGATTCATGGCGAAGAAATAGCAACTTGCAGTAAAATGAGGGATAGAAGTTAAGAATCAGTCCAACAAGTTTTACTAAATTCCTCCCTCCTTCAGTTAGTGATAAGAATTATCATCATCTGAAGAGTTAGGACAGTTATTCTATGAGGTTTTCATCGCAAGAAGGTGAATTTATTCCTGATATCAAGATGATTCCTAAAATAAGGTCAATCACTAGCAAACTCATAAGAAATATAAAATAAAACAAATTATGGAACAAAAATGCACCTTCATAAATGGCCGATCACGACTAGGGAAGGAGTCGATATAACTCTCCTTCAAAAGTAAAGATACCTGAACATTGAAGAAAATCAGAATCAGAATAAATTCTTTAATATAAAATGCGATTCGTCATGAGAATGTGCAGGCTCTATGGTAACATACAGTGTTCAACAGCACACAGGACAGGAAATTCTAATTTTTATTTATACGAACAGAGCAAAATGATCCGTTGGTGACACTAAAGTATCATGTTCAGCATAACGTCCCTTTTGTCGTAAACACACAATTTAGTTCATTTATGCCAATTATATGCTAACATATATACGAATTTGAAGATATCATAATTGATCCCAAAGCTGCAACATCATGTATCTTAAGCATTATAGAATTCTGAGATATCATTTTGCAGACACGGATGGCATACCAACCTTATCATCATTGGACTGTACATTTGTAATAGTGTGAGAACGGAGGTTAGAGCCAAGTGAATCCAAGTAAGCCCTTAACACTGATAGAAACCCTTTGGCAGCTTCAACCTACAAGGAATGAAGATTGGATTTTATCACTTGCCGGCTTTCAAGGAAATAATCAGCAAGAAAAGTTATTAGAGCCAGACCATAATTCTCCCTAGTTACTAGAAAGTTTTTTTGTTTTCCCCTATTATTTATCTATTTATTGCTAAAAGAGTTACTAGTAAGGTTGAACAAATACTAGTTAAAAACTGGATCCAACACTACGCTTCCTCAATCAGGCGAGCTTTTTCCTATCAAGGGGAAATGACCGGTCCACCCTTTAGAGAACTACATGACAATAAAAGCAATAATTTACGTGGATGAATCAAAAGTCTCACCTGCACATCCGTGCACTCGTACATTGGCCTTTTCTTTGCTAAATAACTTTCTCCAACAAGCATTGCATAGTAAGGACTTAAGGTTGATAATAATTCCTTTTGTTTTGGCAGTTGAGGTATCGTAGGTGATTTCACCTATAGCATCATGCAAAAGAATACTGATCAGCTAACAAGCCTTAAGTAAGCATTACTCACGAACATGGATAATTACTATAATACCTTACCTGGTTCTTATTAGCATCTACCAGAATGACATTGGATAACTTTGATTGAACTTCATTGGTTTTATTCTTTAC